>JAWVWS010000477.1:0-51072 GCA_033807775.1 Saussurea involucrata | reverse complement strand
TAAACTAGATGGATGAATCGCTGAAGCTGTAGAAGCATTCAGCTTAGGTATAAAGATACCCTTCTGAGGATTTTGATTAAAAGCTATTCCTTTACCTTTGTTTTTAAAGACTGAGGTAGGTTTTGGATAAATAACTTTTTCTTTACCTTTAGAGGTTAAGGTAGAGATTTCCTCAGGGATAGGCGGTTTAGAAGAGGAACACTGAGAGGATGAAGTATCAGCGACTGAGGATACGAAAGTTCCAAATAAGAGCATGGAACGATCAGTGGTTGATTCTAGAGTATCAGCTTTGTAACCAAGACCACGTTTATCACTCAGGGGAATCTGAGACTTAATTATCTCAGTGATCTTTGTTGAGGAATTATACCATCCATCAACAGTAGCTTTTTCAGCTTTTAATGCATCGATAGCTTCTGCTCGTTCGATTTTGACTAGCTGATTTAAGTGAACTTGATCTTTAAAATCTTCTTCAATTTTAGAAAGATTTTCTATTTGAAGGTGACATTTTTTAAGTTGTTCAGCGAGATCAACGTTTTGATTTTCAACTACAGTTTTGCCATTCATGGCTTCATATAAACTTCTAGTCAAGAGATCGATCTTTCAAAGACTATCAGCTTCATCAATATTTGCAATATTTGTAAAGAAGGAAGGTGATACCTGAGTAGCAGAGGTTGAAGTGGAGGGAATGTCTGAACTTTCTTCCTCATCTTCAGGTTTGGCCATAAGACAGAGATTGGCTTCATCATCTTCAGAGTCAGATGTTTCTTCCTCATCAGAGTCAGCCCAATCATAGTCAGCTATCAGGCCTTTGCCTTTCTTCTTAAAGGTTTTCAGCTTTGAATACCTTTCTTTCAGCCTTTTGTATTTTTCATCTCTAGTCCGAGGAGTAAAGTTTTTCTTGGGAAAAGCTGAGGATCTAGAGACTTTCCTTGACCTGCACTCACTAGCAAAATGTCCTATCTTTTCACAGTTAAAACAAGTAGCAGTAGCCTTATCAACAGGAGCTGATGATCTTGGCTTGTCAGTAATGGAAAGAAGTTTATTTTCTCTGAACATTTTCTTTTTGGCGAATCTCCTGAACTTTTTAGTGAGGAGAGCCAAAGATTCATCAAGATCTGAAGAGTCAGAATCTGATGACCTTTCAGAGTTACTCTCCAACTCAGTGATAGTGACCGAGGGTCGCTGAGTGGAAGGTTCCTCTGAGATTAAAGCAACAGGGGTTCTTTTGGAATCTTTTACAAGATTCTTCTTAAGATGACTCGATTGCTCATGATTCAGCATAGTGCCATATAAGGTAGAAAGATTCATCGATTTGAGATCTTTTGACAGCTTGAGACACATTGAATAACTGTCCCAGCTTTCAGGTAAACATTCTAAAAACTTTGTCAGCACTTCAAAGTTAGAATATTCCTTGCCAACAGTTTTCAGATCTATTATTAAACAGTTAAAACGTTTGTGTACTTCAGAGAGAGTTTCATTCTTACCACAAATGAAGCTTTCATACTGTCTTACCAGGTTGATCTTTCGAGAGTCCTGGACTTCAGAAGTACCTTCATACTGAACACAAATTGTGTCCCACATAGCTTTTGAAGTTTTCAGGTTCATGACGGAATGGTAGACTTCGTCAGGAAGAGCCAAGGAGAGTATGGATCTGGCTTTGGTGTCGATAGCCACTTTCTTCTTATCTTCATCAGTCCACATATGAATTTCCTTAGGAATCAGCCTTTCTGGAATAGCAGGTCTATTCTCAGCGGCTGGAACTGCAGCATCAATTCTTACAGGAATATATGGGCTGTTTTCAAGATAATAAGGCATAGTAGGGTCTACACCTTCTAAGAAGAGAATCATCCTATTTTTCCAAAGATTAAAATTATCTATGGAGAATCTAGGGGGTTTTGCAAGAGAAGCGTTGTCAATATAGTTTGTGTTTGTGTTGGTAGCCATTTTAAGAAATAGCTAGGAAGAGAAATCTTAGTATAGATCAGATCTTGTTTATGAGATTAAACAAATCCGCTCTGATACCACTTGTTGGTCCCGAAGGGCTATACAAGTTTGTAGAAGGGGGGGGTTGAATACAAACACACGTTTTTACTTTTCTAAATTGTTTATTGATAAATCATTAACAATTTACAGCTTGTTGCGGAACAAGATAAGGAATAAATCATAATCTAAACAAGTTGGAACACTAAGTTTTCTTGCACTAAGAAAGAGAAGGAAATTACTAATAATAACCTATCTCAAGATAAGAAGATGGCTTGACCAGAGTTGGCAAGTGCTTCAAGAATGAAGCTGGAGTCCTTCTTATATACTGCATGCATTAAATGCATGTCAGTTTATACTTTACACGTGGCAGCAACTCATTGGTTGTTGGATTCTGACTTTAGTAGACAACCTTTGTAGCCGCATGTTTGAACAGTGTAGTATCATAGTGGTTGTACGATTTCAGACAATAAGGAGGTTCTTTTATGACATATCGTACGGAGACGTGCAAGGGTGGTTAAGACAAAAGTACTTTGTACGGAGGACTTCATGATCAACTTTCGTTGAATCAGAGCTTTATCATTCTATATCAGTGAATGACAAAGTTCAGCGATTGATGAAGTCTTGTACTTGATACTTCACGTTGAGTGGACAAATCTGAGTCTTCGCTGATCCGCATCAGTTCATTAGGAGACTTGTCGCTGGTTCTTGAGCTTGATCTTCGACTTCAGCGTAGAACCTATGTTGACGTGACACTTGTCTTCAGGGATCATAAGTAAACAACTAACTTATCAGCGATCACCATAAGGACTGAACAGGCTCAGAGCATTATGGTGAACAGTGTTGACTGGACAATGTATGAGATCATCAGCGATCATCAACAAGACTGAACAAGCTTAGAGCTTGCTGAATGAACAGGGTTCGCTGAATGTCTAATCTAAAGAGCGAGAGTTCCTATCAGCGGTACTGAAAACAGTCTTAGTACTTATCAGCGATAGTAAAACTCTTATACATTGTTTACTTACAATTTTCACTAAGTAGAATGGAGAGGGTCATTATCAAATCACTGAGGGTTTGGATCAACAGAAGAAGAGAGAAACATCTTTAAGGCTGAAATCTTAAAGCTAACAAGGAGGTTATCTGCTTTAGCAACGGAGGCTATGAAAGAGCAGAAGATCAAATCTGATCTACTGAAGAAACTTGATTTGACTGTTCTAGAAAGGAATGTTTTATCCGATAAAGTTCAGCAATTGGAAGCAAAGAAGATCAATGTTAAATCATCTGAACAATTTAGTGCCGATATTATTGTTCAATCGCCCAATGATGGTTCAACTGATTTTGATTGTTCATCAAATATTGCTTCTAGTTCTGTTCATAAACATGCTTCTTCGACACAGTCTGTCAAATCAAAAGATCAGATGCGACCTTCTAATCTTTTCTACAACCGTGCTGCTACAAGTTCTGATTTACCTATCTTTAAGCCTGTAAAGATGGTTTGGAAAGCAAAAGGAACTACTCCTGAAAAAGATGCCCCGAAATCATCTGTTCCTCCACCGACGGTGAACAAAAAGAACAATGTTCATAAAGGTAAGTCTTTTGCTAAACCTAATCATATATATTCTGAAAATCATTTGATTAGGTTGGCACAAAAGAAACTTTGTTGTTCTTTTTGTGGAACTCATGATTTCATTAAGCAAGAAAATGTTCATTTTTGGTATGGTACTTATAACATTTCTTCAAAAAGAAATGCACCTAACAAACCAGGACCCAAGTTCCTTTGGGTACCAAAATCTACTTAATATGTTTTGCAGGATCATCATGTGTCGTGCGGAATTCCAGAACTATACCGAACACATGACTGGAAAACAGAAGAGAAGTGTGCAATTTGAAGAAGAGTACCTATGCTGAAATATATGCATAATTTCAGGGGGAGTAATTCTAATTTTTAATACATTATGTGCTTATTGATAAATATTTCTATATGCTTCTTTGTAGGGGGAGCATATGCAATAGTGGTTTCTAAACACATCAGTTTAGAACCCGAGCATAAAAGATTATGGCTTCTAAACACCTCAGTTTAGAACCCATACTTCAACGAGTTTGACTTCTAAACACATCAGTTTAGGACTCGTACTTAATTGTTTTTTAAGACATTGATTGTCACACATACTAATCTTGTTCATTAAGATCTTTTGCAGATTTTGAGGGGGAGCTTATCTGATTTTAACTCAGTCTATCATGATTTGAGGGGGAGCTTAAATAATTCACTGTATGTATCTTCTGAACTTAATATGAGATTGTTTTAAAGAAGAACGACTTTCAAGCATGAAAAAGTTTTCTTAAATGTTCAAACTACTTCTCTAATTCAAACAGATTTTAAAATTTTTGAAGTGTGATTTTAAATGTGTTTCATATATATATATACATATATATATCTCGCATTTTCGTAACATCATATCTAACCATGTGTTTCCAAAGATTAATACTTGCGTATTATCTTTTCTATATACTTTCAAGTATTCTTACACACCGGTTCAACTTCTTATTGACTTTGTTATTAACATGTCTCAAAACGAAACATTTTTTCGATGGTAATACTCCCGTTTGAATATTTCAAATTTTGTTGAGCATCATATTCATTTAAGCATAAGAGCTTAAGCGTTTCATTCAAAGATTGTTTATATTTGTTCATATAAACAAAATATCCAATTCTTTGATACCCTAAACCTTACATGATTATCATTCATGTTATTTGATCTGATTGATACATTGTCAGATTCTCAAACAAGTCTTTCGAATTCATTTCATTCTTTCAATATTCTTGTTTTGAGAAATCTTCAAAGATCAAATGCTCAAATCTTCATGATATTATTGAAGAGCATACTTTCTGATGGCAATGTTAATCAAAAGCCGATATTCTTAATTGTTCAAGATAAACTGTTGAACAACGCAACATTTTAGGACAAAATTTCATGGGAATCAGTGTGAGATATTAAAGAACTTCTATGGATCCACGTTAACCAGTATTTGCTACCCAAGAAGTTATCCTTGAGTGATTGAGGGGTGAGGGGTCGAAATCAAAGAGTGGGAGAGATTACTCATACGGTTGAGTATCTCATTGTGCCGAGGTAAAATGTAAATGAGAGTGGGTAGAAGTGAGCGGATTAAAAACAGAATGAGGGTGTGAAAACAGAGTTAAAAGAATAAGAGAACTCTGCACCAGCCACTTTCTGAGCCGGGCAGCCACATTACTGATTGGTTCACATTCTTTGGTGACCATCATTGAAACAGGCAACTAGCCCTTGCCAACTCTTGCATTTAACCCCACCAGCTACTCATTTCTTTCTTAACAAAGAAATGTTTCAATTTTCATGGGGACGCAACATATTATCTATCTAATCTTCATTCGGAAGGTTTAGATATTGAAAAAGAAGGAAGTTTGCCCCACCTTCGCTCTTCATTCATGCATATTGAGTCCGTGGAAAACTTGTTGTCTCAACAGTTTACACATTTTGAGCCTATTATTATTCAAGCATAAGTTGCTTTAATCATTTCTACACTAGCACCTACACACAAGGAATATGTTTTCTTGTCATAACGTTCATAGAAATTTCCTTTGTGGTTTTTCGATGATTGAATGGAAGCCCTGGAGGAGTGAACATCAAAAAGCTCCTTTCCAAAGTGCATTCGTTGTACTAAGTGGCTTCGTGCAACTTACAGGCATTTTAACTGGTTCATTAGTTGTTTCAGGGTTACCACTTTCATTTTGTCTGAATTTGAAAAGATTTGGATAAATATTTTTGGAAATGACGGATATTCAGATCAGAAGGAGGAGATTGTTATTGGTATGTTCAAAGTCTGCTGAAATTGATATTGAAATTTTGATGATCATGATGCTCACAATCATCAAAAAGGGGGAGAAACTATGAAAGTTTCAATTTCAAGATAAAGTGAAGTTTTTGTTAAAGTCAAGAAGCTCGAGTTAAAAAGTTCAAGATGTTTCAAGATTTTTCGAGATGATTCGACAAAGATTCAAAGTTCAAAGAATGTTATTTTTGAAGAAGTGAAGATACGCAGTTCAAGGTACTCAAAGCTACAAAGATTCAAGTTCATTCAAGAATGTTTTTCAAAGCTCAAAACCCGATAAAGATCAAAAGCCATTTCATGTTCAAAGACTGAAGATATTTCTAAAAGATGCAAAGACCCGTGCTACAATGATTCAAAGATCAGTGATGCAAAGATTCAAAGATATGAAGATTTTATATGAAGACTTTGACCAACACCACAAAGTTGTGAAGTTTATGTTTTCAAGACCTTGATGACTATTTGACTTTGAAGATCCAGTTGAAGACTAAAGCAGTCAGATTGGATTTCTGAAGACAACGCTTATTTGAAGATTCTTCAGAGTTATTTTTCGAAGATTGATCTTCCTTCAAAGCGAATAGGAAGACTGTTCAAAGTGCTAAAGTGTTGGAAGATCTGAAGATAACAAAGAGCTGAAGACTATCGTCATCAATTTTTTTAAATCTTGAATCCATAGGGGGAGATTGTTAGTGCATAAAATGTATTCAAGATTTAATGTATAATTGTGTATTTGTAAGAAGTCAAATGTAATAGATAAAGTCATAGTAGAGACTTTAAAGAGTCAAAGTCAACATACTTTAGTGAAATAGTCAAGGGGTATAAATAGGTGTTTGTAAGGGAATTGTAAGAAGTTGTCATTGTATACGTGAGATTGAAAAGTGAGAGGGATGACAACCTAGAGAGAGAGTTTAGAGAGAGAAAGGGGATCTCATTCCAATTCTTGTATTCCTTCTCTATTCTAATGAAGATCATGAAGTTCTTGATTGTTACCAGATTGAATCTGGGATCACAAGGCACTTTATGGCTTAAAGCAAGCACCTCGTGCATGGTATGACACTCTATCCTCTTTTCTCCTTATTGAAAATTTTGAGCGTGGTAAAATCGATAACACTCTGTTTTTTAGGAAAGTAAAAGGTCATATCATTCTTGTTCTAATATATGTCGATGATATTATATTTGGTTCTACTAACCCATCTCTTTGTGAAAGATTCACTGAAAGAATGAAATCTGAATATAAAATGAGCATGATGGGTGAGCTGACATATATTCTTGGACTGCAAATCAAGCAAAGTGACAAAGGCACTTTCATTCACCAACGTAAGTACGTTAAAGATATGCTGAAGAAATTCGATCTTACTCAATGTTCAGCAATGAAAACTCTTATGGCACCTCCGCTGACACTTAACAAGGATCCTTCATGAAAACCTATTAATGTCACAACCTATAGAGGAATGATCGGCTCTCTTATCTATCTTACAGCGAGTCATCCTGATATTATGTATGCCACTTGTCTTTGCGCACGATATCAATCTGACCCCAAAGAATCACATTTGATCGCTGTAAAGCGAATTTTCAGATATCTGAAGGGTACACCCAACCTAGGTCTTTGGTTTCCCAAAGACTCAGGGTTCGATCTAACTGCCTATTCAGATAGTAACTTTGCATGTTGCAAACTGGATAGAAAAAGCACCACAGGAGGCTGTCAGCTCCAGTGTGGAAAGCTGGTAAGTTGGACGAGCAAGAAACAAAGTTCAGTGTCTACTTCTACCGTTGAAGCTGAGTATGTAGCTGCTGGAAGGTGTTGTGCTCAGGTCTTATGGATGAGAAATCAGCTATTAGACTATGACCTTCAGCTATTCAAAATTCCAATCTATTGCGACAACACAAGTGCCATCGCTATAGCAAATAATCCAGTGCTACACTCAAAGACCAAACACATCGAGATCAGGTATCATTTTATCAGAGATCATGTGATAAATGGGGATATAGAACTTCACTTTATCCCTACTGACTTTCAGCTAGCTGATCTTTTTACCAAACCTCTTGATGAGACAAGATTCAACTTTCTCATCAGCGAGCATGGCATGCTGAACCTTGAAGAGTAATTCTTCAGTGGTTATGCATTATGACAGTGATAAAAGAAAAATTCCTCATTTATCATCTAATCTCTGAACAAAATGATTTGCTGATACCAAGGTATGTTTTTCTATGCCAAATCGCTGAAGTTTACTTCAGCGAGTTGTTTTTCAAAAATAAATTGAGCACTGACATTTTCTTCAGTGATTCCTTTGAAATAACAAAACTCATCACTGATATTTTTACTCAGTGATTCTTCATCAAACAAAATCATCTCTGATGTTTTTCAAAACCTTTCAGAGACATCGTTTGAAAGGAAATGACATTTCTGACTATGACGTCATCAAACGGATAATCCATGGCACGACTTTTCGTCTGACACGTTCGTCCATTTCGAATTCTTGTCCAATAAGCTTCGTGGGACGTGTCATGTGTCTTGATGAGTGTTTTTCCCGCTCATCACTTTCTCTCTCTACTCTCACTATATAAACTCTTTAAGTTTATATTTTACCTTTTACGCGCACTAGACTCTCTCAAGAAAGAAACCTTCCTTTGCATACTTGTTGTCGGATAAATTTGAAACCTGCTACTAGAATCTTCAAATCTTCAACAAAACAGGTTCATATTTTCATCCCATTTCTACTTTTAAATATTTTTTCATAACTTGTTTGATCATCTTCTTTTGTTCTAAAAGATCAACACAAACGTTTTTCTAAACATAAAATCACCCTATTCATGATTTTATGACCAAAATTTGAAATATAGTTTTTTTCTTTTAAGTTTAAAATAAAAATCTTAAACTTAAAACTACATACGTTTTTCCAGAATCCCTTCCTTAAAAGGAAACTGGAAAACCATCTTTCTTTACTAGTTTTAACTTCTCAAAACTAGAAATCCTTATTTTACTTTTTCTTCCCTAAAAGGTAACTATAAAAACCCTAAAACCTCAAAACCCTTATTTTTGGAATAACTTTCCATTTTAAGAAGTTTCTTCATCTCCTTTCTATTTTTTGATTACTTGGTTAGAAATGGCCTCTACCAACGTTGCTGCTACCAATACTGCCACTACTATTCGACCTGCAACCATGGTCAAATCTTCAAAGATGACTGGTGAACTACACCAGATCACCATCGCTGCAAACAACCACATGCCCTTACTTGAATTCCCCAAGAAGAAACCTAGCCCTTACCTTGTTGAAGCAGTTGCATTCATCAATCAATGCCCACTATACACTGCAATAACCATTACACCACCTACACACCACCATCTTCTTCAACAATTTTGGTTCACCGCTGAACGAACCACTCAAACCTCCAACCGCACCGATAAGGAATTCACTGTCATCGGGTTCCAAACCGAATTTGGCCATGGTTGCATCTCTCCTGCAATGATTCACACTGCCCTCAAGCTCCTTGAAAGACCTTTCGAAACCCTCACCAACCAAACCGAACATGAAGAAGAACCGATACACTTCTTTGTTCTCATGAAGTATGCATGGTACAAGAAGGGGCGCACTGATGAAGACGACAAGCGCCTCACAAAAATCCTCAAGGCAAAAATGCCCGTTGAAATAAATTTCTCTTCGCCCACGTCATCTCTTGCATGACAGTAAATGTGGGCTCTACTGACCAGGCTAGCAAGACTCAAGTTGCTATGGGGTACTCTCTGCTGAAAGTAATAATTTTTTAAAACCTGATGGAGAATGTCGAGTAGTCTGAACGTTCTATGACCGTTCCCTACCCTCGTTTCATCTCTGCCCTCCTACAAATGATGATTGGGACGAATTATCCCTAGCAGGGAGACTACAAACTCTCCCAAGTCGGCACCAAAGTCCTTGACTACAAACCGATCCCTGGCGAGGTAAGTCTTTCTTCCCTTCTCGATCTTCTACAAAATTCTTCTACTTCTGCGGCTCCTTCAGTGGTCAAACCCACCCCTGCAACCCAAGCTGCAATATCCAAATCTTCAAAGAAGAGGAAACCCTCTGAACAACCCCTTGGCACCCATAAGACCAAGAAGATTTTTAAGGAGAAGCCCTAGCCTTCTCAGCCACTAGATTCAGCGATTGCCTCTTCACAGGCAACGCTTTATGATTTCGTGGAACGCTCCTCCACACCTGCAGAAACCATCCCCTTAACTACTTCAGCGCCTTATATCGCTGAAGAACCGCTGGTACCTTCCCCAACATCCTCAGCGCCTCAATGCATTGATGAGATCTTCCTCAGCGACACCAGCGCTGAACCTGCAACGACAACTTTCTCAACCCCCGCTTCTTCTCCTTCTTTGGTCATTACTACTGCTCCCACAGTTCCAACGTTCTCGCTGATGAATACGAGCGCCGCCCTGCTGCAAAACCTGATGCAGCAAAACTCTTCAAGACCTGTAGGTCCCTCTAGTCGTACGATTAAAGACGACATGGAATATTTTGGAAGAAACGGGAACTTCTCTGCTTTCTCAGAACCTACAGGTATCCAGACCCTTAACAATTCTTCTTCTACACCTCTTCCCTCTCTTGAGCTTTCCTTTGCTCATCAGTTGTATTCTTTTACAGGTCCTAACTTGGGTACAATCACCACATCCCTCAAGGTTGTGAGTGATAAAGTGGTATCGCTAAACACCAACCTCACCACCAACACAACGACGGTCAATGATACTGGAGACACGCTGAAAAAGATTGCCACCTCTCTCGACAGCAAAGCTTCCAGCGATGTTGTTTCTAAGCTGAAAGATGAGGTGAAGATACTTCAGGGGGACGTGAACAACATTCAGTCCCTAGCCACCAGCATTGTTGATCTCTCTAACAACTACAACACTCTCTCCTCCAAGTTCATGACTCTCAGTGGTGAAGTTGGGACGCTGAAGACCGATATCTCTGGGCTACAAGGTGAGGTGAGCAACTTAGCCATCAAGGTAAATGATTCTAATTCTTTGCTCACCAAGATCCTTGAGCGCATGGAGGCTCCGACTGTCCCTGTCTCCTTCTTCTTACAAGGTGATCGAAACCTGCTTGGGATGACAGTGGATTTTGTGATCAAGGCTACTTCTCTCCTCCCTGTTCTAGAAGACAGGGTTAGAAATCTTGAGAATAATCAAGCCTCTGGTTCAGGTGCCCCTGGCCTCGATGATAAGGCCCCTGAATCAGTTGCTGTTGCTGCTGTTGTTGATGTCTCTCCTACCTCCCCCCATGTTAATGAAGAGGGGGAGAAGACACAAGAAGATCTTCCCCAACATATTGAGGGGGAGATAGATGAAGAAAATCCCTCCATTAATGAGAAGGGAACCGCTGAAGACCCCTCTCTCTCTCTCTGAGGGGGAGAAAAGCGATTAGGAAAAAGCTCCTACTCCACCCTTCTCTCCTATTGTGCAAGAACCTGTAAAGGTTCTCTCTGATGAAGACGAAGAAGAGGAAGAAGAGGTGGATATCGAAGACAAAGAACCATCATTCCATCATGATTCTAAGGATGATGATGATGAGGACTTTTGGTTCCAACCCACTGCAATCAGGGTTCCGGCACCAAAAGGCATTTCAATAAATGAAGCAGGGGAGAAGACCCAGAAGTCTTCTGCAAAGAAGACTTCTTATGGCAAACAAAATGGGCTCGCCACTGAAGACAACTTGGCTATCCTTCTCAAGAAGCCAACTTGTCAGGTATGTTACTCTCTTTTCCCTTACACTACTTCTATCCTTCACCCCTTCACTACTTCTATTCTCTATCACCTGAAACCTCTAAACACTTAGCTAAATTTCTTTAACTATCTTTTTCTACCCATAAAAGATCTAACTCTCTGATCTTTTGATTTAGCTAGTCCTCTCCCCTACTTGAGGATACTGCTGAAGCTCCTCCTTCACTGCAAATAATCCCAACTATCCAAGCTGATGAAAAACAAATTATCCCAGTCTCTATGAACGAGACTGATGAACAATATGAAGAACAAGAACTTCTCTCGCACCCCAACAGACCTTCTCAATTGCTTCAGCGATCAGAAGATGATGAATTTAAGAGAAGAGCAGCTATGATACAACGACTAGAAAATTAGCGGCTTATTTCTCCAACCGGCCTTAACTTTTTGACTCCAGAGGAAATTGTTGAAAGCCTCAAAGCTGAAAAACTCCTAGCTGAATAACAAAGGAATAGGCTTAAAGACAAAGAGTTCGCTCTTAAAGTTGCCCAGAGTTCAATGAAAGATCAGCAGTGGAAAGGCTTTCCCCTCAGAGTCTAACAAGAACTTCTCAAAAAGGCCGGTGAGAAGAAGAAGAAATCAGATGTCAGTGACACCACTGTGGCTTGGTGTAAGAAGAAAGTCAACTTCAGGAATCTACCAAGCAGAATTACCACTGTAAACCTGAAGGGCAGAACTGTCACAGGTATTCCAGTGATTGAGGTCACTACAATCAGAGAAAATGGAGTAACGAAGACTTGCTACCTTTCTGTAATTGAACACTATGGGTTAGATGAGTGGTTGGAAATTCGAGTTGCAATTCAGTGATCCCGATCGAGTTTCAAGCCTTGTGTCGAAAGATTTATAAACAAGCTGATCGAGCAAGTTTCTTTAGTGATCGAGTTGCCTCCTTCTCCAGCACTCCATCAAAACTAAAGAACTCAAAAGAAAAAGAAAGCAACATCATCTTCAGGGCCTGCTATCCGAAATGAAACAAGGATCGAATTTTTTCATGAAGCAGTGCTCGGTCCAAATCCCGATTTGTCAGCCCTTGACATATCGCTGTCACCTGGTGAAGAATTCGAAGCTTTATAGGTGGTTAGTGAACCTCTGGGAATTTTCTTCTACGACTATCTCGGTCACAAGTGCTTTCAACGCTGGTCAGAGTTGCCCATCACTCTAGTGGAACAACTCAGAGACCTTTTATATTGGTGTGATCGATCCAGATTAGGAGTCTTCCTGAAGCCTCAAATCTACAGAGAAGCAAAACTGAGAAGAGAATAGGGAGAACAAGTCCCTGATTGGATGATTCCTAAAACTGATTCCCTTGATGAACTTCTCTTTACGGATGAAACCGCTTAGCTGATAGGATCACTTTTGTATTCTTCTATGTTATTAGCTGTAAACGTTTTGTACTTGTAATTTTTTCATTGTACTTATATTTTTTCAACTTCCCTTGTAAACTGATTACGAAGTTTAGTGAAAAAATTCAATAAACTACTTTACTCTATCAGTACTAGAAAAGATCCCTGAAAACAGTAAATGGGACACGTATTTATGAGTCCTTTTTATCCTTATGTTTTTAACTTAGCAATTTTCTTTTATTGCTTTGTCATCACCAAATAGGGGGAGATTGTTGATCCAAACCCTTCAGTGATTTGATGATGACCCTTAGAATCACATAGCGAAAATTGTAAGTAAACATTATGTATCGGTGTTTCACCATCTAAGAAAATATACTAAGTCTGTTTAGTATCGCTGATGGAAAACATATGCTCTTTAAATTACTTCAGTGATAAATGTACATCAGTAAGACCTAAGTATGTTCAGTCTCGCTGATGATCGCTGAACGTTCATTATGTAAATGTTTGCTTATAATCCCTGAAGACAAGATTCGCGACAATAGAGTTCAAAGTTGAAATCGAGCTGACGAACAAGTGACTAAGTCTACTAATGACCTGATGTGGATATCAGTGAAGCTAAGACTTGTCCATTTCACGCGATATTTCAAGTAGAAGACTTCAGCGAGAGCTGACCTTTATCATTCCCTGATAAAGATCAACTCAGCGATCCCTGATCATGAAACCTGTTCTACAAGGAACATTTGTCTTATCCCCTTGCACACTTTTGTACGATTTGTCAGAAGGACATGCCTTTGTTTAGGATCATACAAACCACTCTACCAACTACACTGTTCATCATGCGGCCAAAAGCATGTTTGCAAAAGTCAGAATCATGCAACCAACCAAGTGGTGACACGTGTAAAGTTATACTTACACGCATTAAATGCATGCAGTATAAATAGGAAGTTCTACTTTCTTTCTGAAGTGCTCTGCTCCGCCATCGCTAAACTTCTTAGTGCCAAGAAAAACTATCCTTAGCTTTTCTTAACCTCTTTCTTTCTTATTCTAAGTGCAAGAAATTTGTATGATTCTCTTAGTTTGTTTAGATTAGTTGTTTTTTTACTTAATCTTATTCCGCAACAAACTGTAAATTGTTGATTATATCAATAAACAATTTAGAAAGATAAAAATAGTGTGTTTGTATTCAACCCCCTTCTATAAACTTGTATAACCCTTCGGGACCAACAAAGAGATTCAAACATGAGCTTCTGTTAGTATAGATAAATGCTGATGACATTATTTTTGGGTCTACAAATCAAAAATATTGTGAAACAAACAAACTATCAGACAAACAAATCAAGAATGATAGCATGATGGGAGAACTTTCATTCTTCCTAGGATTGCAAGTCAAACAAACTATCAGATGAAATTTTATAAGTCAATCAAAATATGTCTCTAATATTTTAAAGAAATATAAACTTAACAATTTAACTCCCATGAAAACACCTATTGCCACTGGAGTAAAACTTGACCATGATCCTGATGGTCAATCTGTTGATGTCAAGAACTATAGAGGCATGATATGGTCACTTTTGTATTTAACAGCAAGCAGTCCTGATATAATGTTTGCAACCTGTCTCTGTGCTAGATTCCAAGCTAATCCTAAGAAATCTCATTTGTCTACATTCAAAAGGATTTTTAAATATCTTAAAGGGACTCAATGCTTGGGTCTCTCGTATCCTCTTAACTTAGGCTTTGAGCTTGTAGCGTATACAGATTCAGATTATGGAGGATTTAGAAATGACAAAATGAGCACCTCTGGTAGCTGTCAACTACTTGGAGACAAGCTAGTGAGTTGCACATCCAAAAAGCAAAATTGTGTGTCAACTTCTACGACAAAAGCTGAATATGTAGTTACTGCTAGTTGTTGCTCACAAGTGATATGGATTGTAACACCCCGAAATTTCCATAGTTATTGTACAATTATTTTGGGAGAACGTTTAAAATAATGGGAAGGTGTTATTTTAAACGATATGTCGAAAGGGTTGAAAGTGTATTTGGTCCAAGTTTTAAGCTAATTCGTGATATTGTGAACTTTGGGTTAGTTTTTGTAAATTGGTGAAATTTGAGGTATAAATTGGGATAGTCGGTTAAAATTGAGATTCATCTCAATTTTGGTTCCGAGAAAGGAAGAAAGGTCGAGTCTTAATTTTCATTCGGTAAGAAATTCGATCCCTTCTCGATTTCAATTTCTCAAGAATTCATAATCACATGTTAAGTTGGTTTTGATTAGGTTATTGAAATCTGTTGGTGGAAAAGATTTGAGTTCGAATTACACAGATAGTGAGTTGAGCTTTGTCTTCAGGTGAGTTCATCTTCCTTTTAATAACCATATGTATGTCGAAATTGCTATTTGAAATTGAAATCATCTTTTAAATTGTACATGTATGTATCAACAGTGTGTGGTTCAAACCATTTGAGAAACTGTAGAAATACGATTTCTGGTCTGGATGAATAGTAATCCGAATGAATAGTAAATCCGGATGAATAGTAATCCGGATGAATAATAATCCATGATGAATAGTATTCCGGATGAATAGTATTTCGGATGAACAGTAATTCTGGATGAATAGTGTTCTGGATGAATAGTATTCCGGATGAATAGTGTTCTGGATGAATAGTATTTCCGGATGAATAGTAGTTATAGATGAATAGTAATTCCGGATGAATAGTAATCCGGATGAATAGTATCCCGAATGAATAGTGTTCTGGATGAATAGTGTTCCGGATGAGTAGTAACCAGATTACTCAGTTTTCTGGATGTTACTGGATGTCATCCGGACAATTTCTTAAAATTGTTTAAGTGTTTATTTGCTTGGAAACATGATATATAAGCCCGTGTGAGTATTTATGTAAAATTGTTTAAGTGTTTCCAAATTAAAGTTTTTTACCAGGTACTCGCACGGGAAGGGATGTGAAGGGATGAGCGGAGAGCAACTCTTGGGATATAACTTTTAAAGGTTAAATGGAAGGATTAGTTTATGACGAAGATATTTTGGGAGATTACCTGGACAGTCTTTATAATCTGATCCTATTGTTATGGATTAGATTAGTAGGCTGTGTTGATAGTTCAGTTGTTAATATGAATATTCGTTTCTAATTCTCCATTTACGTATGAAAGTTTTTGGAAGATGTAGTAGTAAATCTTGTGATTTAAGGTTTAAATTTATTGTGATTTTTGGGCGTTTCAATTTGGTATCAGAGATGTAGTTTAAGTGAACTAGGTATCATCATAAGATACCTAGACTTAAGCTGAGATGATTAAGTTATGATTTGTGAGATTGGGTAGAAATACTAAGACGGGATAGTCTTAGAGTCGACGAAAATACGTGAATTAAGAACTGTGATGATGGTAACGAGGATTCTTATGTGTAGTATGTTCATAATTTCAATTAGCTACTGTTATTATGAATATATTGTTACATAAGCATACTTGTTTTTAATTGTTATGGTGATTAATGAACGTTAAAGTACGTTTCTTGTGTTTAGGATTGCGTATAGCCATTTCTTATGGTTATCTTTATGTGTCTTCAGAATACGATGGTTAATACACCAAACAGATCTTCTACTTCTTCAGAAGATAGGGTGGCAAACGAACTTGCGGAGAATCAACCTGAAAGGGGTGGAGCTAATGTGAGTCTGTTAGGACCATAAATGTCCTATAATATAGAAAGTGATATAAAGAAAAAATTAGAAAAGATTATTATTTGTAAAAGCCTTTAATGGTTTAATAGGCTTAATTTAGTTTAGCTTCATGGGCCGTGGGCCTTAGGCTTTAGGCCTTGGTATAAATAGTTTATTTTGTTTAGAAATAAGGTAACAATTCATATTGCGCGTAAGCGATCAGATTAGAGAAAGAGAGCTTAGAAGAGACAATCATCCCATAACCATTGTAATCGTATTCTGAAAACTCTCTGAATGGTTTATGAAATAGAGGGATGACGTATTAAAATCAACCGTGTTTATTGCATATTGTTTACTGATTTCTACTATATTGCACTAATCTGGGATCTACAATTGGTATCAGAGCAAACAGACATCAATCGGTTCAAGGTATCCAAGTTTCTGGTGTTTATCGAATTGTAAGGTTTCTTGAATTTCTGGTTTTGTTATTTATGCTAAATTGTTGAGTTCTAATCATTCAAAATCGTTTCTCCAAGTTTCAAATAGATATCTGCAAAGTTTCATAGTATAATTCCATGTTCTGGAGCTTTAATTTGCTAAAAATCAAATTGTTGAGTTTCTACTGTGTTCATCGAAATCTGGGTGATTTTTCATCAAAATCGGTTGTTTGTGGTCAAAATCGATTTGGGATTGTTTGTTTTTGTGTTTTGGTTGCTTCTCACACCTTTCAGGAACGAAATCGAGCAACCCTAATCGCTTGCAGATCTGAATTTCTTGAACAGTCGCTCTGTCCGGAAGTCTGCGCATCATCCGGTAAGTTCCCTGATTTCGACTCTATCAGGAAGTCCTTCTATCCGAACGTTTCCCTCTGTCCGGACGCTACCAGTTCCCGGTAAGTCTCTCTTTCCGGGCAAGTCTAAGTTTCCGGACCAAATCTTCCGGTAAGTCCTTTTGTTTGAAATTCTTTCTGGATACTGTTAGTTCCCGGACACTTCACTTCCCGGATCTGGTCTATCCGGTCATTTCACACGTTCGGACACTCCTGCATTCGGTAAGTCCTTCTTTCTGGGTACTCTACCCGGTTTGCCCACATCCGGTCACCACGAGCTTCCGGTAAGTCTTTCGGTAACCCATCTATTCGGTTACCTCATTTCATTCGGACACTTCACCTTTCCGGATTCCCTATCCGGAAACCACCCGGATTACATATCCGGGAGGTCTCTGAAACATTTGAGTATTCTTGATATTGTCTTATTTTTCCTTGAATCAAGATTTTCAACTGTCTGACGATCATCTAAGTGCAATAAAGATGTCTTGCCGATCTTAATCTGCAGCAGCTTTTCAGGTATGTCTACCAACTCATAATGCTTTAGTTGATAAGATTCAACTGTTTAGTCAAAAGGTAGAGTCCCATATGTTTACCTCTAATGAACAACTACTTGAAATTAATTCGCTAAAAGAAAAGTTAGATGTTCAAACAAAGATCACATAAAAGCTTAAGTCTGACAACACCTACTTAAAGGAAAAGTGTGCAAATCTTTCGATAGCACCACAAGATCTTCGAGCCAAAATATCTGATTTAAACGCTAAGCTTGATTAGTGTGAGAATGAGTGTTAGTCCCATTTTAAACAAGACAACGATTCATATATTGATAGATTGGTAACAAGAAGGTAGAATAATCAAAGTGGTGTATTATTCAATGAAAGCATCCTAGAGAGAGAATGGTTCTCTCTCTAGAACACACACATACACACTATGGAGGCTACATTGCAATGACACACTTAACCCTAATTACACACACTAAACATTATATACCCCCTTGTTACACTATTAAGCCCAAGCCCATATAACATAACCCAAGCCCATATTACAATTAATACCCCTTTACAAAACTATCTTATAATTGGACATTTTGTGTCCTAACAATGAGAATGCTGAGATTGTCTATCAATGCTCTTCTCTTCAAATTCAACTCAAAGAGAATATTTCGAAAATAAATGATCTTGAGGTTAAACTCTATAAACGAGGTCAAACTGATCAAACTATTCATCTAAACTAACCCAAGGAATTCACTTATTTTAATAAAGAGTGGGGAATTGGGTACGACAACCCACATTACTTGAAAAAGATTTTGACAATGAGACCCACTCTTTACGAATTTAACTTCTTTGGTCTCGAGAAAAGATATCCCCAATATAAAATCAAATGGACGGGACCACTCGAAGAGAAGGAAGAGGAAACTGAGGAATATAAACGCAAACATACTACTAAAATGCAACTGCCCTTTGCGCATGAAGTTCTTAACACATCATATACGAAAAAGAAGTCCAAATACTTATCAAATTACTTCTTTGACGGCTACAAAGTTGCAAAGTCCAAGGATTCCTCCAAGAAGGATGAGGCCTCTGCAACTGAGACCAAAACAGAGATGGACGAGTTTAAATGCTATGTTCCGCCTCTTGTCTTGGAAATGAAAATAGTCGAGCTAGAGGAGTCATTTTCTCAGGAACGGATAAATTTTCAAAAAGAGAAACAAGAGCTTCAATCCAAACTTGAGTGTTTAAAGTCCATCAAAACCGAATCTGTATCTGTTGAGGAACAGGAAATCCTTCTGACAGAAATCAATCGTCTCACATCTAAACTGTCTGATCTGGCAACAGAAGTGATGGAAGAGCGAGTGAGCAAAGGCAAACTTCAGGGGCAATTTGACCAGCTCCAAAGTCAAAGGATAACTCTGTCTGAACCGTCCTTAAACTCAACGGATACATCTTCGTGTAAAGCATTTATTGAAAAAATCTCTAGTAGAAAAGGAAAAGGACCTCAAGTGATAAGTTTGACAAATAATTTAAACTCTGATTTTCAAAACGTTTCTGCAACCGATTCTTTGCAAAACACCGTGCCTAATAGTTCCTCACCTTCTTCTGATGTTCCACCCGAAAATGAGATTGATTTTTATACTTTCATGAATTCTAACGAGTGTTCAGATGATGAGTTTCAAAAGTTTGAATTCGATAAACCGCTTCCAAATCACACAAATTTTCTTTCAAAAGCAGTTAATCGACCAGTTAAATTTCAAAAGGGCGAATGTTCGACATCCGCACCTAAAACCCGGTCTGTGAACGATGTTTCCAAAAACTAATCAATACCTAAAAAACGTTCACAGTAACAGAAACAAACTGGAAATTCTCAAAATAGACATCCTTCCTACTCAAGCTCTACTGATCATACCTTTAATGGTAGTTCAGATAATAATGGTCGAAGAAAAGGGTTCAAACAAGTTTGGGTAGTGAAGAAGTCAAATGAAAGCACAACGAACACAAGGTCATTTAAGTCAGTTTCGCATGCTAGGACATACAATCATAATCATGATGCTTTTAAATCGCGTACTTCTGTTGAACAAAATGTGATGTTTCCTTTAAGAGTTTACTCAATTCAACAGTTGCTTCAACTTTCTCATGATTGTATTTGTTGTTCTGCATGTGGTTTGAATGCTTTTGTTGATCGAAAATGTGAATCTCATTGGTATGGTACTTATAGTATCCCCGATCCTCACTATAATAGGGCATCTAACCGTCAAGGATCCATCAATGGATGGATACCAAAATCCTTCTAATCTATTTTGCATGAATGTCATGTGCGCTTAGTTCAGAACATTCTTTTCACATGACTACATTCGAAGGTTATGCCACATTTGAGGGGGAGTATAAGGTATTTGACACATACATGAGTTTTTTAGTGAATTTAAAGAACCGTGGTAATTTATTCTGAAAAACTTACTCGTGTTTGTTTTTCTTCGCTTCTAGCTTCCAGGATTGCCACGTGTTATGTTTTCTTGATTTAGTTATTTCCATGTCTCACATATTTGTTGATTTTTCGATGGAAATACACTCGCTTGAATTCAAGTTTTGTTTTTATAGTCCGTCGTTTCTATTAATGATTCAATTCTTATCTGACACATTAATTGTGACTTTTTCTTCACAATTAAACTTTCTGATCATTGTTTCATTTTTGAACATAATGTGCTCAATGAGTCACTCTGTTTAGCGCTTGCTATTGTTTCTTGAAATTCTATATTTCAAATGATTTTTATGACTTCTGATTACCTCAAATCAGGACTCGTTCTTAAAAGTTTTGACTTCTAAACATTTCAGTTTAGAACTCGTACTTCACTGTTTACTAAATTGTTATATTCGATGCATGAAAGGAGTGTTAGGTTTTATATTGTTTATGTGGTCAATCCAGATTCGGAAGGACCTACCCAAGAAACACAACCCTTATAGACAACAGTGAGGTATCTAGATTCATAGATGAGTTTGGAGTGAAAAGAATATGTTGAGGATGTGACAGGACTTAAAAGAATTATTGGCCCTTACCAAACCGAGTCAGTTATCCGGGTAACCACATAATCTATTCATTCTCATTCTTTGGAGATGAATATTGAAACAGACATGGACCCAGTGTTGATAACTCGTGTCACCCCACCCAGCCACTCAAGTATCTCACAAAAGATGCTTGTTTCATATATTCACAGAGATTTACCATATAATATATCTATTCCTCACTTTGGAGTCTTAGATATTGAAATAGGAAGACATCAGCTCCGGTCTCCATCATTTCCTAATTACCGAGTCTACTGATTTTTAACTTGCAACCCAGGTTAAATCAATATTTGATCCAAACAAATATTATTTACTTCTTTCACACGTTGCACGAGTATTTATGATTCCCATCGCATATCTTTGTGATATTATCGGAACAGTTCGAGAAGTAATTTTTTAAAATTTTACTGCAGTGATAACTGGAAGTCCTATCAGAGATACCCCAATGCCAACTCTGAACATAGGCCACACAATTATTTTAATTATTGTGAGAACAATTACTATTGTGTTTCTGTGTTAAAGGTTTACCCCATCTTGGTTACTCATTGTTTTATCTGATATTTCACTACTCAACAGTATTGTCTTTGAGATTACATGATGCTCCGGTTGCTCCTACTCATCATGAGGGGGAGAAAGGATACAGATTCAAAGACACAGATGATCTTGTTAATGGGGAGTTAGCAATAGTTGAGGGGGAGTAACGGATGTTTGATCAGTTCCGAGATTGATAAATTCCGAAAAGAGTTCAAAGTATTTACATGTGATCAACTCTTCTAATTGGTGTTCGCTACAAATCATTATTTCCTCCTTCAAGCATATTGGTTCTACAAGTTCTTAAGGTTGAAGATATGAAGATCAAGAGCTTTATTCAAGGGGGAGCGTTGAAAGTGAGGAAGACAAGCAACACCAAAGTGTTTCAAAGATTCAAGAGGAAGAGAAGATCATGACCTAAAGTTTTCAAGACCATTTTTTCTTTATATAACTTTAGGGGGGAGATTGTTAGGACCATAAAGGTCCTATATATAGAAAGTGATATAAAGAAAGGATTAGAAAAGATTATTATTTGTAAAAGCCTTTAATGGTTTAATGGGCTTAATTTAGTTTAGCTTCATGGGCCTTAGGCTTTAGGCCTTGGTATAAATAGTTTATGTTGTTTAGAAATAAGGTAAGCATTCATATTGCGCGTAAGCGATCAGATTAGAGAAAGAGAGCTTAGAAGAGACAATCATCCCATAAGCATTGTAATCGTATTCTGAAAACTCTCTGAATGGTTTATGAAATAGAGGGATGAAGTATTGAAATCAACCGTGTTCATTGCATATTGTTTACTGATTTCTACTGTATTGCACTAATATGGGATCCACAGAGTCCACCAAGGCCACCTATCCTGGGAGAAAGAGGAAGTCAAACACGTCGAACTAATGTCGGTATTTCTAATCCGGTGACGACGAAATCCACTATGGAATCCCGTATGATGGAGAACATGATGCGAGTCATGATTGCGGTGTTGACTCAACAACAAGAGATGTTTATGAAAATGCTGAATGACCAAAGCGTTGAGTCACAAATACCAGAGACGGGTACCGGTACTGTCACTCCACCTGTTTACCCAGTAATGAATGTTAATAGGAGAATGGAGAAAGTTTGTTCATACAATACATTTTTAAGTTGCAAGCCACCTAAATTTTCCGGTTCAGATAATCCAATTGCGTGTGTGAATTGGATTAGAAAGATGAAACAAACATTTAGAGCTTGTGAATGTAACGAATAGTCAAAGGTCAGATTTAGATCCCAAATGTTACGAGGAAATGTTTTGACATGGTGGAATGTTGTGACATCAACGGTGACGACTCCGGTTCTGGCAGCAATGACCTAGGAGTCGTTTAAAGGAAAGATATTGGAAGAATACTGCAATGAAAATGAAATGGACAGGATTGAATATGAATTCAGAACGCTTAAGAAGGGTACTTCATCAGTAAGGGAGTACAATCGCGTCTTTCTGGAGAAGTTGGATTTAGTGGGGCATGTGGCCCCAACTGAAAAAGAAAAGATCAAGGCTTACTTGAAGGGTTTGCCGGCGGATATGATGTCCAGAGTTCGAAATTCAAAAGCTTCTACACTGAGAGAGACAATTGAGGAAGCAAAGATTATAGAAGAAGTCTATGCAAAAGATAAAGCTGAGAAAGCTCAAATGGGAGAGAAAAGAAAGTGGGAAGGTCGATCGGAATCTTCGCAAGGACCGAAGCCCTTTATCGAGAACACTCGTTTTGAGCCTCGACGAGAACCTAACTGGTGTCAGAAATGTAGGAGCAAACATTTTGGGTCGTGTCGGGTGGTATCAAAGGAATGTTTTAAATGCGGAAAGAGTGGTCATCAAATTAAGAATTGTCCCATCCAAGGACCGACATGTTTTGAATGTAAGAAGCCCGGTCATTACCGAAGGGATTGCCCAAAGCTAAAGAATAGTGGAAATCAAGAGAAGAAACCAAATAGCTCAAGACCAACGGGCTGAGCATTTCACATGATGGCGGAAGAAGCTAAGGAATCGTCGGATGTAGTTTCTGATACATTTCTTGTTAATTCTATACATGGGTGTATATTATGTGATAATGGTGCCAACTTGTCTTTTGCATTACAATCTTTTACTAAAAGTTAGCTATACCAGTCACTATTTTGGAAGATGCCTTAATAGTTGAAATAGCTAATGGGGGTCAAGTCTTAGTTGGGGAAAGACATGAGGATTGTACAATTATGATAGAAGAAAATAAATTCCCGATTGATTTGATTTTGATGGAAAATAGGTGGGTTCGATATAGTTGATGGTATGGATTGGTTGGTGATTAATCAGGCAAAAATTCTTTGTGCTAAGAAATTAATTCGGATCCCTATGCTCGAAAATGATGTTGTACTCATTTATGGGATACGTATTTACCTTTAGTGAAGTTTGCATATAATAATAGTTATATTTCAAGTCTTGGGAGGGAACTTTTCATAGCTCTATATGGACGGAAATGTAGGACTCCGATATGTTGGTTAAAAGTTGGAGAAAAGAAATTTGCTGGCCCTGAAATTGTGCCACAAACGGCTGATAAGGTTAAGGAGATTAGGAAACTGTGGATCCCAGATTAGTGCAATACAGTAGAAATCAGTAAACAATAAGCAATGAACACGTTTGATTTCAATACGTCATACCTCTATTTCATAAACCATTCAGAGAGTTTCACAATGCGATTACAATGGTTATGGGATGATTAACCTACAAATTAAGGCTAAGAAAACAATTTATACTAAGGCTTAATGTCTGAGGCCCATGGCCCATTAACCAATTGAGGCACATTAACCAATTGAGCCCAAAATAGAAAAGTTACAACTTTAACCCATGAACTTCTATTCAATACAATTTATTCCCAACAATCTCCCCCTTTGAATCGAAGTTCAATGTCGCGCCAGTTCAAAACGTATCTCTTTCGGAGTGCAAAAAGAATCTCAAAGCTTCAGATGGCTTTGCGGAACTCGATCCGGTCTTCAACAATTTCCAAGGCTTCTCGGGCATTTATCTCGTTAAGACTAACGATAAATGTCTTATGGATTTGCTTTTCCTTGGCGATTATTTCTTTCACAGCGTCTCTGACCTTTAATAAAGTTCCGTCGCAGAATCTTTCAACTTGGCTGAAGCAGAGAAACTTTTTTCGTTCAGTTCATTGAGATAGATGATTCCGAACTCGGGTTGCATCAACATTGTGTTGGCTGGGTACATCTTCGATTCAGGAGCTCTTTGATCGGGTTTCAGCAGATTGAGCTTCTTCGTCTTGTGTTCGACTCTCATCTGAAAATCGGTGATGTAAGACATCGTTACCGTGTATTTCAGGAATCACTTTACCGCTTCAAGTGCCTTTGTGATGTGGAGCGGTCGGATAGTTCGGGTTCGGAGGTCTTTGAGGATGGCGTGGAAGTTGTTCAGTCTGAGATTCTTGAAGTCTACTTCAGAAAATATCCACTCTTTCCCATCTTCTCTTTTGATAGTAAAGACTGGGTACCAGATTTTCAGAATTCGGCCTGACCTGATGTTGGTGACTTCGGTAATCTTATGCTTTGTTCGGACTTGACTGACCGGTAAACACCTTTTCATGACCTCTAAGTATTGCTTCTTGTAGACGTCGTCAAACTTTGATAATTCGAGGCAGAAGGTTAGATCGAGCGATCGTAGCTTGTGGACGAGCAACCTATTTAGGGAGTCTTCTAGGAAAGGGATTAGGATTAGGATTTTCTCCCATCTTACAGGTTGTGGTGGTTGATCTTTGTTAGATTAAATTAGCCTCTAATTTAATGAATGTTTTATAAAGAATTATTGTAATAAGGATTTATAATTAGTGTATGGGCTTTTTAGTTAGCTTTTTAGTTAGGTTTATGGGCTTGAGCCTTTTTCTTGTAAATGGACCATTTTTAAAGAATTTTAGGGTTCCATTTTTCATTAGGTTATTTGGAAAGAACACAAAAACACACAAAGACTAATGAGAGTCATCTAAATGTAAAAGTGTGGTGTTCTTCATTTTCCTCTCCATATTGAATCAATCAAAGCATATGAGATGAGTTCTTGAATATTATGTTCTTAGTATTCATCTTCTCTGTATTTTCTATGGATTTCTTCTATTGTTTGTCTATAATGGGATCAACAATTGGTATCAGAGCCGATTGAAGAAAATTTTCTTCAAAATCGGTCATCTATGGCAACAATAGAAGGTTTCAGATGATTTATTTGTTGTTTTGGTCCTTAGATTGGTTAAATCACATGACCTTAGACACAAATATCATTTCTATGGTTTAGTTTCTGTTTTTGTGCTTTTTAGAAACCCATTTCTTCATTTAGATGAGTTTTGGATGATCTTTCATAGAAAACTTTGTTGATTTTTCACAAAATCTGATTCTGCACACCACATTTTTGATGAAATGCCTAAGTGAAGATTTGATACTATTTTGATCAAATCTGATCAGATTTAATAGATGTGTGTGTTTTGATTCTTTCTCATTCATTGGTCTAATATTTTATAGCAGTAAGTAGATGGTTGATCTATGATCTTATCCTTGTGTGTGCTTAAGTCCATATTTTTGGCATCTTGGTAGTAAGGTTGTTGATCTTTGATCTGACCCTTATTTAAATCCAAAATTGGACTCTCTTTTACTCAGATTTTGTTTGTCTTCCGCTGCTCAAAATCATCTAAATGGAAAACAAAATCATTTGGGTCTTGAAAAAGTTGCTTGAGAAAGATTTGGTATTGTGCTACATATTCAAAGTTTGATCTGAAAAGATTTTATACCTTTGAGTGCTTCTAATCAGTTTTTCTGACCTGATCAATTAGAGATCTGAGTATTTGCACTCATCGTTTTATAAGATTTATGGAGATCGGCTTATTTTTACATCAAATCAGTGTTGATGAGCATTTGATTTAATTGGAGAAAAATGACAGCATGCTGAAAATTTTGCGATGCTGCAGTAAATTGATCATATCTGACTCATCAAGGCACCAATCGATGCGATTCAAAACTCCATGGATTGAAAATATATTGATGAACAAATTTCATGTTTTGAGCTTTAACAGATTCGAACTTTAGAAGTGTCATACGCATCGTTGAATTGGACAACAGTGTGCTGATGGAAAGCTGATGGACAGATTTGCGCGACTGTGGTAAATCAACCATATCTTTTGTGGATCTCCAAAAGAGGTGATTGAAAATGATCTAAACAGATAACAAAAAAATGAAGATTTTTTATGTTTTGAGTATTTGGAAACTACAGAGCTATAATGGTCTAAATCAGTGTCAAAGTTGGTGTAAGTTATCTGCCAGAGGTTGTTATGCGCAGAGGTTGTTATGCGCAGAAGTTACCGTGTATAGGTTTGTGCAGAGCCTCTATAAAGAGACACATAAGCTATACAGAGGGAGATCACAGAGCCTCTGAGGCTGGTTCACAGAGCCTCTGAGGCTGAGCACAGAGGCTGCACACGTACAAAGAGCTTAACCGCAGAAGACTACAGAGGATGCTTTCTTCAACATCTAGTAGGTTCTTGGAAAGGTAAGATCTGAAGCAGTTGCTGCAACATCTAGGATTGATGCTGCAGTAATTGCATTCCTTCTCATTGCCTTCTCTGCATTCCTTTTCACTCTTTTAACTGTCTAGGCTTCTATCACTGCCTTCCCCGAGACAATCTCATCGGTGGGAAGAGATTTTACCTTGGCTCTGTTGAGAAGGGAGTTGATTAGTGATGGATGCCAAAGATCACCCTTGACTTTTTCCACACATGACTTTATGCTTTTGCTCACTGCTTCCCCTACACTGAACCTTTTACCACCCATGATACAGTAGAGGAGTATCATTCTCTCAAAGGTTAGGCTAGTATCATGGGTTGTGGGTTGAAGTGTATACCTCAAGAAGTAGAACCAAACATTGACCTCGGGAAGTAGATCTCTACTATGCATGGTTCTGAACAGCCTATTCTTTCATGTAGTTCCAGGTTGAGCAATGGTGCTCAGCACCTTCTTGGCCTCTTCTTCAGTGGCTTTTTCCATCAATTTCCTGTATTCATTTGAGGCAGGGGACACTATACCAAACATGTTGTCAATGGTATGAGCATCATAAGACACATCAGTGCCCCTTACCCGCACAGTTTGGCTTGTGGATGCAGCAACCTCTGCATAGAATTCCCTGATGAGGGAGAGGTTGTATCCACTTGGGACTGCACAGAACAACTCCCATCCCAGCTTTCTGATGGCATCGGTGATGAAAGGGTAGTCCCTTAAAACTTCTGGACTAAATCCCTTGTCTGCTAAAGCTTCTTTGGCAGCAAGAGTGCCAAATTGCTCATAGGCCTCTTTGCAGCTGAAAGTTCCAAAAGAGGTGTTCTCTCTACTGGATTTGTTTTGGTTGGATGATGGCGAAGGAGGTATCTTCTTCTGCTTCACACTCCCTTTCTTGGGAGTCTTCATCCAGTTAAAGAATTGTACCAAGCTTTGGCTCTATCCCTTAAGGACCATGGAAATAACTTCAGCCTTAAGGCTTCAACAGATACTCCACCAAGGTGAAAAGAGTCAGTGAGCTCCATAAAATTCTTTAGGTGCAAATGTGGATCCTCGGTAAGGAGTCCAGCAAATTGACCATTTGTTTGTAACATGTGAAACATAATAGGCTTAAGCTCAGATTGGTCACCCTCAACACGGGGCCTACGTATTCCTGTGTGCGGCTGGGCAAGCATAGGAATAGCATAGTCCATGATGCCACCATTTCTTGAGTTAGCAATCCTAATGACTTCCTCCTCAGGGTTGGGTTCTGGTGCTGCCATTTCAGCAGGAGTAGGAGGGTCCTTAAGCAAAGCTCTTTGTACCCTTCTTCTTCTTCTGAAAGTTCTCTCAATATCGTGATCAAGATCAAACACAGCCCCGTGAGGTAGTCTTGGCATAAACCACAAAAACACAGATTGTAAAAATCAACTTTTCAAACAACTTGAAGTAACTTTCTTTGCCAAAAGTCCCCGATAACGGCGCCAAAAACTTGGCATGGATGAAATGCAACCCCAAAAAGGCTACAGCAACTAGCAACCCATGCAAGTATACATGTTTTACTAGTGTCGTCCAAAGCAGGTAATAATGGTAAGTAATACCAGATATCGTACCTCAGGGACTTTCATAGCAACGAGAGTAACAACAAGTTGGTTTTCAAAGCAGGACTTTGGTAACAAGATTTTTAGTAACTGAAGGCAAAGTACTGAAAGGTAATAACAAGAAATTAAAGATAGTATGGGTGCAAGATCAGGTTGGATTTGGGCTAACAAAGTGCTTAGGGCATTGCTATAGCAACACGAGAGTGCTGCATCAAAGACTCCTACAATACTACTGAATTGAATGGCCTTCCAAGGGAAGTTCAGATTAGACTTTTTACGTAGGGTGGGCACTTGGTAAGGCAGCAAGAACCTACTAGTCAGAATACCAATGCCAAATGTCCAAAGACACATGGCTTAATCTGCCAACCTTCACTTACACCCACATTATGGTGTTTAGCCTACCATACTAGAATGTAAATGCTTAAAAGTAAATGACATGTATGTAAATGACTTAATGTAAGTGCAGAAAGTAAAGAAAGCTGTAAAGGTTGCTATAGCAACAGACATAAATGAAATGACTTGTAACTTAAAGATTGCAATTGAAATGTAAAAGTACTTGGTAACAAAGCTTAGGACAAACTTTGTTCCAGTAGAAGCTGAGTACAAATGAAAGACAACCCAAACTATTTATACTAGAAACAAGGAATCAAAAGATGCTTAAGAAGTACAAAAGTGGTTAACCCCAATGGGTAATAACCAAGCATCTAAGTACAATACAAGTAAACTAAAAGGATATCTTAGGAAGCATCCTCAGGGGTATCTTCAGGGTTGACTTTTGCCCAAGAGTGTACCAAAAGATGCCTGAGATCTTTCTTCAAAAATATCCGTCCAAATTGATTGAGTCAAGCCTGCCAATATCACTGTTGTAGCATCCCCTGCTGTAGCAACATAGAAATCAGCAAAAATTCACCAAAAAGATAGGATTCTTCCTTAAACTACATCCTAGCTCCATTCTAAAGAAAAGGTGTAAAACAAGACTAAAAGACTCAATATCTAATTGGGAAAGATGTAAAATAAGGTAAAATAAAGTCCTAAATAGGTATAAAAGTGTATATAAATACACACTTATCAGTAGGTCTTGGTGTCCACATCTTTTCCGTTAGGATCGGTGTGTAACCGCATACCTGGAGACAATAGAGTTTTCATGGGTGAGGACTGTTCCATCTGGTATTTCTGAAGAATATCTCGGATGTACTTGGCCTGGTTAATAAATATCCCGGTCGACAGTTGCTTAACTTAAAGACCGAGGAAGAAATTCATTTCACCCATCATGCCCATTTGAAAATATTTACTCATGAGTTTTGAAAAGTTCTTACAATATTGAGGGTTTGTAGAACCGAAAATTATATCATCAAAGTAAACTTGGACTAAAATAATATGATCTTCTTCATTCGTAATAAACAAAGTGGTGTCAATTTTACCTTTTGAAAAACCATCTTTGATTAAGAATTTTGACAGAGCATCATACCAGGCACATGGAGCTTGCTTAAGACCATACAGAGCGTTGTCGAGGATGTATACGTGGTTTGGCTTGGAATCATCCACGAACCCGTCCGGTTGCGAGACATAAACTTCTTCCTTGAGTACGCCGTTGAGGAAGGCGGTCTTGACGTCCATCTGGCAGACCAAGATGTTCTTGTGCGCGGCGTAGGAAAGAAACATACGTATTGCTTCAATTCTTGCTACCGGAGCATATGTCACGTCGTAGTCTATTCCTTCTTGTTGGCGGTATCCTTTGGCCACGAGGCGTGCCTTATTACGTACGACGATGCCATCTTCATTCTTTTTGTTCTTAAATATCCACTTCGTGCCGATAACCGTCGTGTTAGCTGGACGTGGGACAAGTCGCCATACCTTAAGGGCCTCGAACTGGTTGAGTTCCTCTTGCATCGCGATTACCCAGTCCGGATCATTGAGAGCTTCAGAGATGGTGTTGGGCTCGATCTTGATTAGGAAGCCGGAGAATAAACAGAAGTTGGCGGATGCACCTCGCCTCTGTACCGAAGTGGAAGGATCGCCGATAATATGATGGAGAGGGTGTGCTCGTGTCCATTTCATGGTATGTGGGAGTGGTTGATGAGTTTCATGAGAAGTATCCGGGTCCACATACACACATGGGGGAAGATCTTGAACAACTTCAAGTGATGAAGGACGGTTCCTCGGAGGAGATGGAGCAGGAATCGCCATTGGTTGGGCAATTTCTGGGGAATTCAGAGGTTGAGCCGTTTGCGTTGTTGAGGATGAATCTTCTGGGTGATCTCCGAAATGGGTACAGGATCCTCCGAAGGGATGGCCGTCTCAGTAGTCGTATCCATAGAGTTTTGACGGGTTTCCGTATTCAACGTTGGAGTGCCTGTTGATGGAGGCGGACCGGAGAGGTTCTCTGAGTTTTCGAGTTGAGCATTTCCAACCCTAGGATGCACAGTAACAAGAGGATTAGGCAAATTAAAGAATTCATCATAAAAGTGCTCAAACAGTAAATCTAAATCAGAAAGATGTGATTTTGACGAAGATGCGTGATTTGGATTTACGGGGGGGTTGTGTTGATCCCGAACGAGAGTGTCCGAAAACTAGCACGCTAGTTAATGCGGGTTCATAACTGAGTTGTTCAGAATCCAAATTCGCGGCTTCGTCAAACGTCACGTTTACGCTTTCGAAGACGGTTTTGGTCCGTTTGTTGTAAACGCGGAATGCTCTAGCCTGCATGGAGTATCCGATGAAAACTCCTTCATCTGCCTTGGGACTGAATTTGCCGAGGTCATCCTTGTCATTCAGAACGTAGCAAGTGCACCTGAATGCGCGGAAATACTTGATGTTCGGGATTCTGTTGTTGATGATCTCGTACAGGGTTTTGTTTAACCGTTTGTTGATGATGGAACGGTTTTGTGTGTAGCAAGCGGTTGCAACAACTTCAGCCCATAGAAATAATGGCAACTTCAACTGAGATAACATAGTACGAGCGGCTTCGACGAGGGTATGATTCCGCCTTTCCACGACTACGTTCTGCTGAGGAGTCCATGCGGCAGAGAAATTGTGAGAGATACCTACTGACATGAGGTATTCATCTAGAGTGTGATTCTTGAATTTTGTCCCATTGTCCGTCCTGATGGTTTGAACCAACTGTCATAGGTTTAGCTGAATGGTCTTCAAATGGGTGATGACCAACTCCGGGGTTTCGTCTTTCGATCGCAGGAACTTCACCCATATGTAGCGTGAAAAATCGTCGACCATGACCAGGACATACTTCTTCTGATTGATGCTCTGAACACGCATCGGTCCACACAAATCCATATGAATGAGTTTGAGGGACCGAGACGTGCTCGGAGCGGCCTTCGGCTTGTGAGTAGCTCGCTTCATCTTTCCCATTTTACATGCCCTGCAGAGTCTATCCTTCTCGAACTTGAGCTCGGGTATGCCTTTGACGTGTCCGCCTAGCACCAGTTTGTTGATATTCTTGAAGTTGAGGTGCTAAAGACGTCGATGCCAGATCCAAGCTTGTTGAGAGTTGGCCTTCGACATCAGGCAGACGGAGTCATAGGTCTTTAGTGAGGAGAGGTCGATGGTGTAGAGGTTGGTTTTACGCGTTCCAACCAGCAGCTTCTTTCCGTCTTCAGTACAGACGCTACACCTTTTTGCTTTGAAGTTGACCTCGAGATATTTGTCGCAGAACTGTCCGATGCTGAACAGGTTGTGTCCCAATCCCGCGACATATGACACCTTCTTGATGGTAATCTTGTCTTGAACGATGTCGTCGTAGCCCATATTTGGCACTTTGTCGCCGTTCCCAAATCTCACGTCTCCGTAGTATTTCTCGGTGAAGTTCGTGAGCAGGTCCCTTCTTCCGGTCATGTGCTTGGAGCATCCTGAGTCTAAGTACCACACATGACCGTTTTGCAAAAACAAGTTTTAGGAATTTTTAGGTACCCATTTGAAAATGGGTCCTGTAGGGTTAGGTTTATTACCTGTCTTGGGAACCCATTTTGAAGTGGGCTTCCGTTTGGGCTTACGAGATTTACGCTTAGGTTTAGAATTAAAGACATGATAATAACCAAACCAATCAGATGCATAATGATTATCACCAAAGTCATTCAATCCACAATTAGAACAACACAAACAATCATGGGATAATTGAATCAACTATTGTATTGAATAAAGTCTTAACGGAAAATTAATACTTTCTTCAACAAAATTATTCTAATCATGAAAACCACAACTATTAATGTTTTTCCTAGTTGAAAGCAGAATTAAACGACTTTGACTCCGACGTGCTCTTGTTAGATCCTTTGGCTACCCACTTTTGTTTGTCTTGTTTGGACCGACCATTTTTATCTGAAAAATCATTAACGACATGGTCAGCAGAGTTTGAGTAGGAAGGATTTCTATCTTTTGGTCAACCGGTCTGTTGCCGCATCTGTGAACGCTTTTCAGAATTTGAATCGGTTTTGGAAACTTCGTTCACAGACCGGTTTTTGATTTTTATAGAACATTTGCCTTTCAGAAATTTGACCGGTTGATTTACTGCTTTTAAAAGAAAGTCGGTGTGATTTGGAAGAGGTTTGTCGAATTCAGACTTAGGAAACTCCTCATCTGAACTTACATCGGAATTCATAAAAGCTGAAAAATCAATTTCATCCACAGATGGAACAGTAGTGGTTGAGGAAGGTGAGGAACACTTTGAATCTGTGTTATTGGAAGAATCTGTTGCGGAAGCTTTTTGAAACTTAGAGTTCAGATTCTTTGTAACACAGTTTTCTTGAGACTCTTTTCCTTTTCTAGAGATTGTTTTGCCAATAAAAGCTTTACACGAAGATGTATCTGAGGAGTCCCAGGAAGGTTCGAGTAGATCCACCTTTTCCTTTTGGAGTTGGTCAAACTTCTCTTAGAGTTTATCTTTACTCACTTGCCCGTGCATCACTTCTGTTGCCAAGGCAGACAGTTTGGATGTGAGCCGATTGATTTCTACTCGAAGGAGTTCCTTTTCCTCACCAGATACAGATTCGGTTTTGGTGGATTTGAGTTTCTCAAGTTCAGTTAAAAGCTCTTGTTTTTCTTGTTGAAACTTGATCCTTTACTGTTCAAATGATTCCTCTAACTCGACTATTTTCATTTCCAAAACGAGAGGTGGAACATAGTGTTTAAACTCATCCGTCTCTGTTTTGGTTTCCGTTACAGGGACCTCATCCTTTTTGGAGGAATCCTTGGGCTTTGCAACTTTGTAGCCGTCAAAGTAGTCATTTGATAAGTATTTGGATTTCTTTTTCGTATATGATGTGTTAAGGACTTCATACGCAAAGGGCAGTTGCATTTTAGTAGTATGTTTGCGTTTATATTCCTCAGTTTCCTCTTCCTTCTCTTCGAGTGGTCCCGCCCATTTGATTTTATATGGGGGATATCTTTTCTCGAGACCAAAGAAGTTAAATTCGTAAAGAGTGGGTCTCATTGTCAAAATCTTTTTCAAGTAATGTGGGTTGTCGTACCCAATTCCCCATTCTTTATTAAAATAAGTGAATTCCATGGGTTTGTTTAGATGAATCGTTTGATCAGTTTGACCTCGTTTATAGAGTTTAACCTCAAGATCAGTTATTTTCGAAATATGCTCTTTGAGTTGAATTTGAAGAGAAGAGCATTGATAGACAATCTCAGCCTTCTCATTCTCACACTGATCAAGTGTAGCGTTTAACTCAGATATCTTGGCCCTAAGGTCCTTTGGTGCTGTTGAAAGATTTATCGGACTTATATTTATCAGTGATTCTCTTTTGAACATCTAGCTTTTCTTTTAAAGAATTAATTTCAAGCAGTTGTTCATCAGTGGAAGCCTTATAGAAGTCTATTCTTTGAACAAGTATTTGCATCTGATCGACTAAGCCTTGATGGATAGGGATACATACCTGACATAGATTTCCTTGATCTGACGGAGAAGAGTGGTTGCCCATGAAAGCATCGGCATTTTCAGAATCGCTTTCGTCGTCGGAACGAGTTAGCTAGTGGTCGTCTTCAACCATCAGTGTCTTTCCTGCTTCTTTCTGTTGCGCTAACAGCAGTTTTGCCTTGTAGTATTCCACGTTACGTACAACGGGCTTTCGGCAGTCTTTGGCAAAGTGGACCAATTTACCGCAGTTATAGCACGTGACTGGCTCATCTTTGTTCTTTGACTCGGGCTTTCGTTCGTGCCTCTCCTTATGGTCCGAATGCTTGTGCTCGTCAGACTTTCTCTTTCCTTCATACTTCTCCTTATAATCATGGCGCTTGTTGGGAGTAGTATAGTAGCGCTGATTATTAGAGGAAGGTTTCTTGAAGTACGCCTTCTTTTGAAAAGACTTGGTGATGAAGGCCATTTCTTTCTTTATGTCGGTCAGCTCTGGGCCAGAGTCACTTTCCTCTGTTTCTTCTTCTTCTTCTGGTTCTGACTCACTGGATACTTACCGCATTTGTCAGATGCCAGTGCGAGGGGATCAGCTTGATGTTTGGATGATAATTGTGTGCTCAATATCTCCATCACTTCATCTTCGTCTTGCATGAGCATTTCATACAACTCATTGATTGGAACGTTCTCGATCTGATGGTTGTGTTTGATGTGAGATGCAAACATTTTCCATTACGGCAGAAGATTGTTCAGGAATTTGAGAGCGTTCTCAGTATTGGATCTCATGATCTTGTTCTTCTGGAGATCATTCAGAAGAAGAAAAAATCGCTCTTATGTCTGAGTTAACGATTCGTCCTTACGTTGCTTGAAGGCATCATACCGAGTGATGCAGCTATTGATCTTCAGTTGATTACCGACTTTGCTGCCGCTCATCATTTTGGCCACTTGATCCCACTTTCCTTTCAAGGTCTCTTTGTGGCAGTCAATTGCCGTGTAAATCTCATTTGGCAGACTTTGGACCAGATATCGCCTAGCATGCTTTTCTCCATCAAATATGTTATTTTCCTCGTCGGTCATCTGGCTATATGTTTTGGCCGTTGGTTAAGCCTGAGTACCGTCTGCTTGAGCTGGTACAATGGCCATTGGAGTAGGTTGAGGACCTTCCGTGATATCTTTCCAGATGTATTCGAAGTTGTCCTTGGACTCGATAAAGATGAGGAATCGGTCTTGCCACTGTGTGTATTCGCGTCGATAGAGAATCGGAGGTGAAACACTTTGTCGCAGAGAGAGAAATCACAGAAGAAGTTGTAGGATTGAAATCGAGGTGAACGAAGAAATGGACCGGTATCGACGATTAGAGCTGATAGACTGCTGCTACCGAATGTAACACAACATAATCCATTGTAACCCAATATTACTTAGTGTATTTAAAATAAGGCTCAAGGTAACCCAATATGACCCAACATAGCCGACCATGTCCCATTGTAACATAACATGACTAAGTTAACCCAATATGACTCATTATAACCAAATATCCCCGTTATAGCCAAACATGGCCTATTTTTTACAATATGACTATTTGTAACCCATATGACCAAAGGCGAAGGCTCGTGTAAGAAGTTGAGTTAGCATAAGAAACGTGAGAAGTGGATCTGAATCCTTGATGGCTTGATCACTTTTAATCTCAAGCCCACCTATGAATCATGCTTGATACATGGATTGATTTGGTACATCTCGGTGCATGTCATCCTAATGTGCATCCAACGGTTGAATAACCACTTTTCATGCTTCTCATGTTAACTCAACTTCTCAGTGGCACCCAACACTATGACCTAATATGACAAATATGAACCAGTGTAACCTATCATGACCTTGTGTAGTACACCTAATATGATCTAACGCATCCAACATGACCCATTATAACCCAATATAAACAAATATAACCTGGGGATGATCAAATGTAATCCATCATGACCCTTTCATAATCCAACATGACAAAGTGTAACCTAGGTATGTGATCATGTAAGAAGTGCCATTTTATTGATCACTTTTAATCAAATACCCTCCCATGAATTGCGACTTAAAAGGGGATTGATCTGAAACATCTCGGTGCATCTCGTTCTAATGTTCGTTCATTTTTCATCCAACGGTTGATAACCACTTCTCACGCTTCTCACCGGAACCCAACCAATATAACATAATATGATTCAATATAACCCGACGTGCATTTTAACCAATATGACCAATTGTAACCTAACATGACTCGTTTTAAATCAATATAATCCATTGTAACTTGTAAGTAATACCACCCATATACGTACGTACCATACATGCATACATAAAACAGATATATACATTCATATATATTTACATACTTATGTTGGATATATGGGAAAAGATCCAGGGAGAACCCTGAAAGTAAAAGAACCGAAGAATCAAGAAAAAACATATGCAAAAGTATATCAAAATGGATGTCAAATTAAAGATAATAATGTGATTATTTTTTGGTGTAGTTTGTTTCGCTCCGATTTTTGTTGTTTTTGTTGATTTTCGATTTTAAGAATTAGGAGAAAATGGTTTTATTTTTTGAAAAAACTGGTTATAACCACTATTAATCTCATCCGTTGAACAATCACAATCTGACGGTTTAGATGAGTTCTTCGATTCTTTTATTTTTTAGGGTTCACTTCTTTTATTATATATATATATAGAGAGAGAGAAAAATGTTAAGTTAGAATTTAATAGAATCAAATACTATAACTTATTGTGTCAAATACCTTTTTAATCTATACTATATTATAAAGCATTTATGAAAAACTTTTAAAAATAACCCCTAAAGCTTTATTTAATGCTAATTACTTGAAATATCTTAAAAACAACTAATGAATCTTTATGTACCACTTTTAATGCTAATTAATTGATCAATACGTATCTCTAACAACCTTCAAATCCTTAAATCGTGGACTCTTATTAATTAATCTTTATCTCTAACCACTTTCAATTCCTCAAATCATGAACTCCTTTAAAAACGTCATTCTTTAAACAAATTTATAAAAAAACATGACCGTTTTCTCAAAACCATACATTAAAATAAATTAGAACATTAAAATCCAGATATATCACGCTGCATTGCACGGGTAGATGATTGTATTTTTTTTCAGACAAGATTTTCAAGTTTTGTAATGAGTTTAGAGTATATGGGTTTAGAAGCCCATAGGTGTGCAATTATTTTTCCATTCGATCTTGTTAATACACCATATTAACCTTCAACTTCATATATTAGTTGACTTGCAAATTAACCACATCAACTCGTGAAATAAAATTGCAAATGATAAAGAAACATGATTCGGGGATAAACTAATGTTTCGGAATTGTGATTTACCCACGCTTCATTGCGCGGGTACACCACTGGTATATATATATATATATATATATATATATATATATATATATATAGGGTCAGGTTCAGGGGAAAACCTCAAATAAACGGAAAACTAAGGAACACTCTGATAGCTCTTAATCTGGACGGTATACACTTGTGCATATGCACAAATGCATAATGTACTTGTGCATAAAAACCAAAATTACATGTATGCACAAGTGCATACCGTCCAGATGAAGGGCCACCAGGGTGTTCTTCAGTTTTTCGTTTTTTGTGGTTTTCCCTTGAACCTCTCTCTCTCTCTCTCTCTCTCTCTCTCTCTCTCTATATATATATATATATATATATATATATATATATATATATATATATATATATATGGGTGGTATCGGGTACAAACCAACTAGTTTGTACAAACCCGTACAAACTCAATCTACCTTCATGAATTTGCAATTTTTTTAATTTGGCTTCATGAATCTATATTTTGGCTTCATGAATATAAAATTTGGCTTCATGAATATATAATTTGGCTCCATAACTTCTTTTTTATTTATTTATAAGGGTATTTTAGGGCTCCACCGAAAAATATAGATTCATGAAGCCAAATTTTATATTCATGAAGCCAAATTAAAAAAATTGCAAATTCATAAAGGTAGATTAAGTTTGTACGGGTTTGTACAAACTAGTTGGTTTGTATTTGATACCCAAATAATACAGATAATACATCAAACCCATAAAGCATGCAGATGTATAACAGATAATACATCAAACCCATATATATATATATATATATATAACTTAATAATCTTTTAAATCCATGCCAATAATACAGATAATAAGTTCAATATATAATCACATCCATCAAACCCATAAAGCATGCAGATGTATGTATGCAAAATCTTGTTTGTGAATAATCATACAAAGGAAAAAGTAAGTAAGCATATATTCTAAACTTACAATTAAAGTATTTTTTTTTCTAAAAAAGTGTGCTATTAATTTATTGATTGATTTTTATAAACCATATGTATACGAACAAATCGAGGTAATTTTTTTTTTAAAATTGAATCATCATGGTATCATATGTTATACAAATTGTATAAAACTAATAAACATATAAAAACAACTCATAAATTAGGATTTCATATTAGTAGCAAATTATATTTTACTTCTATAACTTAAATCATAGTAGATGATGTTTATAGTTTAAATATATAAAAGTAAGTCATCTTCTTAGAAAATTATCATATTAATAGGAAGGAGTTTACAAAAAAAAACATTCATTATGATAAATTCTAATACTAAAAAATATTCTTTTAATCACTTTGTTAATCGTTTTCTTTCGATGAAGGCAAAAGATCATTCAATTTCTATGAAGGGAAAAGATTATTTATTCAATGTTCATAAAAACATCAGTTTGACTAACTACACAGTACACAGGCATGTTCAACACACAAGCAAGCAAAAAAAATGAAACATGTTTTTATTTTTATTTTTTAAGTATATGATATTCATATACAGCGCAACAATTAATCTCACACACCCTCCTCATCTTTGGTGAGGTTTAAACCCTTGACCTCCTACGAGATCAAAGACTCCCATACCGCTAGGCCAAAGGCCCTTTGGTAACATGTTGTGAACCATAAGCAAGCTTATCTTTAAAACTTATTTAAGAAATTAAAACCCTGTTTAGTAATCATAAATATATAGATAGCGTTCCAATAAACATTTTTTTTTCCAATTATGTCCCTTATATTTAACATGAATGACCAAAAATCCCATTGTTTCAGGTAACTTTACATCGTCAAGTAATTGTTATCAAACACGAAACAACTATCTTATTAACCAACAATTGGCTTTTCTGCTAACAACTAACTTATCAACTAGTTTGTTCAAAGACTTTGTAGTTGAGCAAAAAGACTGCTATTATTAATAAAGAGCATTTACAGCAGTAATCAAGTTTAGCATTACACAACAATGACATAATTACACTGAATGAGGTATACAAGTAGCAACTAGCAACAGCAGCAGTAAGTATAACCAATAACAATGAAAGGTCTCTTGCAGTTGAGCAGCAAGATCCTTTGGTTACTTCAAATTTCCTTGTTCTCAACATTCATTTCAGGATTCAAATTTATCAATTTAATAAAAAGGGATATAAAACGTTACAATCAACGGGATGAAGTTATTATGCAGATGCAGCACGGTCTCTTTCTATCATTGATTTGATGTAATACTCACCTGCTTTGTATGAGGACCTCACCATGGGCCCAGATGCCACGTACCGAAATCCCTGCCACAAACATAAGTGCTCATTTATAACACATAATGCACCCATCTAAAGAATCAACTACATGATAATACAACCTCAAGCCAGATAAAGGTTAAACTCTCCTAATCCTAGGGCCATTGAAAATTTCCTTTTTGTTATCCTCAGGGGGCCCATGAGACTAGTCGAGATGCGTACAAGTTGGCCCGGACACCATGGCTACAATAAATAAATAAATAAATAAAGTAGATGATAACATATGGTGAGTTACACGCATAACTGAATAAAGTGTAGTAGTTATGAGGGACCCCAATGTTTACAAAAGATGTTTTAAGGTATCCCACAAGATTAATGATGTTTGTGAGTGGGTCCTGCCTCCTGTATTTCAACAGCACTCATGTGGAATAGCATCCCTTTTTGAATATCAATTACCTACTTAAAAAGTATATGTACTATATCTTTTACCAAATATATGTGGTCCCAATAGCATTCACGAAAATATCCAAAGTACTACAGGTCGTAAGAGCCTCATCTATTTTGCCATGTGATTCAATGTGAAAGGAATGCAATTAGCAGTAACTGGCTTGTTGCATCAGATGATGTTCACAGAATGAATACAAATTAACTCTCAGTTAATTAATGAGTTCAAAATAGAATTGTGGGGTTACGTGGGTTTTTCTAGATCGGTTGTCATTGATTGGATAAATATTTTAATCACTTGCTGACCTCATTGATGGTTATTAGATTATAGTCAGGTAGTGAATGTTGCATGGAGGGGTAAAAATGGCTTGGCTCGTCATCATATAGCAAAGGTTGGTAGACAGACAGGTGGGGGAGGTGGGTGGGTGTCCTCCTCCAACCATACAAATGCATTAGTGTTTATGACTTTTTCTTTTTATGCAACTTTTTTTCTTATTCTCTTGCTATGATGGATGTTGGATTTTCTCAAGTATATTTGTTTGTTCCTGGTTTTCAGGTTAGATAAAATGAACTTTATAGGCTGTGGTTGGCCCATTCTTTCTGAAAAGAAGAGTAAAAAGAAAAGACAAGATATAACCAATTGATATTCCTGCCTAAAATAACCAACAATGGGCCCACTCACTATTTACCAAATTGGTGAAATGGGTGAAGTTTAAAATTAAGATTTGATGTTTTTCACCCTTGCTGCAGTAACTATTTCTAATTGAACAGTAACTACTTCAAACTTTGACATATAGTGGTTGAAATACAAAGAGCAATCATAGCGCATAAAAACAACATTCAAGTCAGATGGCTGAAAAAACATACCATTTCCATGCCGAGTAATCGGTATTTCTCAAAAGCTTCTGGTGTTATATATTCAGAAACTGGCATGTGGCGCTTTGAAGGTCGCATGTACTGACCGAATGTCATGACATCAACACCAGCTGCCCTCACCTTCTCCATCGTATCCACTACTTGATCTGGTGTTTCCCCACAACCCAACATTACTGAGGTCTTTGTAAGTGTGCCAGCTGGAGCATAGTCTTTCGCCCTCATCAAAACATCCAAGGATTGCTTAAAGTTAGCACGATGATCTCGTACTGAACTCTGAAGCTCTTCAACTGTTTCTATGTTATGAGCAAATACATCCAATCCAGACTTTGCAACCTTCTCCACACACGAGACATCCCCTCGAAAATCAGGAACTGAATAATTCATATCAGCACACAAAAAGCAAATCAAAATGTAACGCATACTTAGATACCCACAACCCTCTTTTAACGCATACTTAGAAACAGCCTTAAAAACTAGGACGGTGAAAAATCAAATGAAACACACCAAGGGCCATTTCTGAGAAATAAAATATTTGAGAGATGGAGCAAGTCATACCCAAGGCTTCTATGAGCATACTAGGTTTCAGTATCTTCAATTTCTGGACTGTTTCAGCAAAATGGCCACTCCCTTGATCAGATAAATCATCACGATCAACACTAGTAATTACCACATAATCCAAACCCCACGAAGCAATTGCCTCGGCAACATTGGAAGGTTCATTTGGATCAGGAGGAGGTGGAGTGCGGGAAGTCTTCACATTGCAGAATCTGAAATAATAACAAACTACTATTATGATCCATATTTTATGTTCACGCCCATCAAGAAATGTAATTCGCCGGAATTGATAAGTAAATTCTGATAAATCTAGAGATCTAAAAACTAATGAAGGGATTTGACTTGCACTACTTCTAGAGTTGTTTCTTTACAAGTGGAACAGCAGTAGAGCACCAACCATATAAGCTGCCTAGAAGCATGTTTAATTGATCAACTACCACACAAGCATCATCCCCAGTTCCCCAACCCTGAACCCATATTTGATCAGAAAAAACAAATCCAAATTCAGAATTCAACGTCTGAATTTACTTGTCAAGCATTGTCCACATCTGGATATTGGAATATGATTAAGCCAAATTTATCCATATATGAATTGGTAAATATTAGTTGACTAAACCAAAGTAAATCCCACACAGTGGGATCTAGGGAGGGTAAGATGTAAGCAGCCTTTCCTCTACCCAGAAAGTAGAGAGGTTTCCGAGAGAAACCCCGGCTTGAGAAGAATTTTAAGTGGTCCATAGCGACCCCAGAAGTACATCTAGAAATTGCAAAAAAATAAGTTTTGATGAGTTGATGAAGAGTTTGAGACCGAATCGAGAAAGGGAGAAAACCTTTGAAAAGTAATAGCAAGTATCGAGAGTAAACAGCATGAAACAAGTAAAAATATTCAAAGCAAAACCGGAAGTATGAAAAACAAAACGGCCTAACAAATAAGTAAGCCAAAAAACCCCTTCTGACTGAACGTGCACAAAAGCTACCCCTAACTACCTATCAAAAAGCTCCGATACCTAGCTGTCCGTTCCCCCCCCCCCAAACAAAAATAATAATAACTATAACAATAACCCCCACCCGTTACCACTCCCACCACCCTCTCCCAACGACAGTAACCACAGATCCTTGCACAAAATCTAAGTATTTGGAAATCAAATATAACCAATTGAAGTTTGTAGGCAACTAAAGTAAGTCGAACACAAACTCAAGCTCAAATTTATTGGTTGTGGATGTTTACTTATTTTTATTTCCAAATTTGAAATTGCTTGGTAATTAAATTAACTTCAAATACTTGGATATCTTATATGTAAGGTTATAGAAGCATGAAATATTAATACTTTCATGGATACGGATTGCAAGATTCAAGGCAAATAATAGGTTCATCATGATTTTGTCTAGCTTTAATCTAGTTATCGTTAAGATTATTGTTAGAATGGTTACTAATTTTCTAATAACCATTAGAATAAGTGTCAGAATTATTTCCTTATCATTAATTTTAATATTTATCCATATCATTTAATGTTATCATTTTCAACACAGTAGTTTTATTGTTATGATAAAGTGATAAAGATTTACATTTTTTGTTAATATTATTATATGTAGATTGTAATTCCCAAAATCAGCCATCAGACGGTTGAACAAAAAATTGTGGAGATTTATAATATCTGATTGTGTGAAATAATCCGCGTAGGTAAGATGCCTTTTGTTAGAGATTTAGTGTAAAGAGTATAGAGCCTTAAAACCTAGTTCCTTTAGGGTGCGTTTGGTACACTGGACAGGACATGACAAAACAGAGTCCATTGTCCCACATTTGGCAGGACTTTTATGTGGAACAAATCCACCCCCACCCCCACCCCATGGAACAAGCTGGAACATACTTATGTTTTACCAATATAACCTCAAAAAAAAAATCTAATTCTCTTCTAAAACATCAAATAAACCTTCTATTTTATATTTTATTCATTCTTTAAATTTTATTTATTGTATTTTATGCTCTTTAAACTTTTACTTTACTTTCCTCAAAATAATATTTGTACATTATTTCTATGTTTTGATTAACTTATGTAAATTATTAAATACTAATAGTAAAAAATATAGAAAATGTTAGAAAATAAATATTGAAAACTACATAATTTTTTTATTTTGGTGTCACTTTAATCGTCTTGAAAAAAACTTTCTATTAATTTATATTGCTATAAAAAATATTCATTTCATTATAATTTAATAACTTACATAATTACTCAAAATATATAAACAACTTAGTAAGGGTAAATTGGTCAATGTTATATGCTCTGTCCAATTCTGTTTTAGCAAACGTGGAACAGTTGTTCTGTCATGTGCTGTTTCGTCCCGTCCTGTCCTATCCTTTCCTATCCTATCCTATCCTATCCTATCCTATCCTATCTGCGTACCAAACACACCCTTATTGTTTCTTTAGTCCTTTCCCTTCTCCCAAATCAGTCATCCATCAGTTTCACATTTAGAGCGGGAAAAACCTTAAAAGCCACCATAAGTCCATAACAATCAATCTCAAACCATCAAATCAGTACCTAAACCACAGTAATGCACCAGATCTCAAGTTGCTTCTCTCTGCTTCGAAAGTTCTCTTTTTGGGTTCCATTTGCAAATTTCACATATTTGAGTGGTTTCTGAAAGTTCCCAAAAATCAGGGAGCTTTCTGCAAGTGTCTAAAGTTTCTGAAGTTTAGTGGTTCTCTACATTTTCAGGAAATCTAGAGATTTTTGTGCATTCATCCAGGCAATTCTTTTCAATTTCACAGAAATCCAGGGATCTCTTCTAAATGCACTTTGAACTTTATGTGATTTTCAAAAAATTCAGAGACTTCTCTATACTTCTCAGAAACTACACACTTCATTAGAAATTCAAGAACTTCTATGACATAACTCCTAAGGGAGGACTGCAGTTTAAAGAAAAGATATGATGGTGGATATTTTATTCTATGACTACTTTACGAATGTAACCCAAGACTTTCCTCCAAATGTCATAATTATGCTTGGTTTAAGAAACAGTCTTGTAAGTTGGTTATTGATGCTAAACGTGAGATGGATGTCGTGCCTAAAACAACATTATGACTTAACTCTATTATAATAGTATGCCAATGTATCAGAACATAAGTTACTTGGAAGATCCTCTTTGTACTGATTTCGTGTTAAGCATAAAAGCATAATAAGTAAGCTTAAGCCTTATGAACGTGGGTTATAAGAATGATTGATTGCCCTTCCCCAATCCTATTACAAAACCTGACGGCTAATGTCTTCCATGCATCAAGAAAGGTTCCATGGCGTACATGATCGCCAGATGTGGAGGCATTCGGTACATGATAGCCAAATATCTAGGGTTTGAATGTTCTATCTCTCCGGTCTTCTCCTCTTTTATTTATAATTTATAAGCACTTGTCTCAGCTGTTTGATTTTCGTGTATCCCTTGTTGCTCATTTCTTGTTTTGTTTTTATTTCTCAATATTACTAGGCTTGTTTATGTGTTCACAGAACGTCATACCAACAGAGCTGGACTAACAAGTACATTGATGGATTAGTTTAGCATGGGTACAAATACTTTGACAACATTTTTTCTATTTTATTTAACATGGATATATGTACATATGTGTGCCACAACAATGTTATGGACTTATGGTACTTTTTCACAATGCCAAATCCAAAGAGCCTCCATTGCACTAGATGCATGCTTTCTAGCCTTTTACTAATATCATCAAACAATTTAATATTAGGAACTTTGGCAATGGGCAAACTTTTTTTCCTACACGGTATTGCCCCTTCCATTTCAATTTTCCTCACTAGCTTAAAATTGAAAAAAATTGAAATTGAATTGTTATAGTTTCTAATGTGCATTATTGTTTAACTTTCCATTAACTGGGTGAATTCTACAGTTACTGTTGCTTCTCCCGGATGTCATGAATTCACATAAGTTCTAATAGAGTTTTTTGGCTTGGGGTGAAGGTAAAATTTTCATCAATCCACCCATACATGAATAATAGAAATCTTCTATAACGATTAATGAAATCTACTATAGAAAAGATAATGAATGAGTTACCTGCAACCTCTAGTACAAGTATCTCCAAGAATCATAATAGTAGCGGTGGCGGTACCAGTTTCACCACCGGACCAACACTCCCCTAAATTGGGGCATTTGGCTTCTTCACAAACCGTATGAAGCTTCAATTCCCTAAGCTTCTTCTTAATATGTGTATACTTTTCCCCACCGGGAATGGATTCCTTCATCCATTTAGGCTTGGGTAAGGGCTTCTTCTTCGTACCAACCTCAACAGAATACTCTTCATCGGATTGGAGGCGGATGAAGTCGGTTAAGCTACGTGAATCGGCGGCCAGACGGTGGCGTAGCTCCGTTAGGGTTTGTGGTTGTTGGAATTCAGTAGAAAAGGTTCGAACTGAGATAGAGGAGAGGAGATTTGAATTGATTATAGTTCGAGAGACAGATTTGAATCGAGAATGCATTTTGTTGATGGTTCTTCAATTCGTCTCTCAGAACTGATTTTCAGTTGAGGCTATGATGAAGCATGGCGATCCTTTTGCCTGAGATCAGATGGATCATCGTATCACGTGCGTTACACGGGAGTAGGTAAGCTTGGTTATTTTGACCATACGTTGATACAAGTATGATATAATCCTTGATTCCTTTCTAGACACATACACGTAAATGTAATTGCATCAAAATAACATTAATTTTGTTGAATGTTAATTTATTTTAAACTTTTGGATGTTTGAGTTTAGATGTCCAAGAAATGTTATGTTAACTTTCGTGTCCGTCTCCACCTAATATTGTCAATCCAAATTCTATTAATTAATCGTTTATTAAATACTTACGAGGTAAGCGTTTATGAATATTTTGTATCTTAATAATTAAGTTTTATAAGACTGATAATCTTATTCGGTAATAAATATAACGAAGACCGAGAGTCTTACTTGACAAATGAGGGAAAAGACTCTTTAAATCTTTTATCAACATCCCATTTTGATGGCTGGTACGTGCAAAATATGTGTAATCGCAGTGGGATGCAAACAGTTCACAATGGACAACGCAAGTGTACACTGGTCACTATGATCGTCACAACAAGTAATAGTTGGTAAAATACCAGAATCGTATCCACAGGGACTGGGCAATCAAGACACTATTGTTTTCATGAACTTTCTTTTACAAGTTTCGATTAGAGAGGAAGCAATTAAGTTGGTTGGTTTTGGTGAAACAACTTTTAACGAAATACTCTAGATTTAAAATAAGAGTTGTAGGTGTAGATTTTTCCCAGAATTTATAATAAATACCTGATCTAGAATAGTGCTCACTGTACCTGTGCGCAGTGGGCACTCCCGCTAAGGAAGCCCGGTTACAACAAATATGTTTCTTGGTCAAAATCACATATGTTTAGTCTTTACTGTTTTGTCAATGGTGATCTTAGAGTGAACCTTTTCAGGTTTCGTTGGAATGTGTATAGACAAATACTCTAAGTGTTTTTAGATACACAAACTAGCTTGCCTACTACTCCAGTGGGTTGAGATCATCTCACTGTGCAAACCCAACTTTCGTTGGTGTTATAAGAATTCTTTCGATCCTCTGGCATCATCCAAGCTCGTGTCACTACGTCCTACCCATTTCTGAGATGAGGACTAGACTTTAAACACTCTCAAGTGATCAGCTTGTTCGCATCATTGGTCCATAATCGAGTAATGAATGACCAAAACAATAAAATATTCAACATATGAAGACTACTTAAGCATTTTTTTTTTCATAAAATATGGGTACTTCTCCTTCATACATCCCAAAAGGGTACTTAGCTCATGCTAAACGGAGTGAAGAAAATAGAAGAAGAGAAATTGTAAGAAGACATACTAAAAATACGAACTTTGATTAAACGATCACAGTGCAATTACAAAGTACTAAAATACTTGAAATTAAATGCTACGCTAAGAATTAACTACTGAACTTAGAATTATATGCAAGAGAGAACTAGAACTAAATTCTAAAAGTGCAAGCAAGTAGTAGGTTGTTGTATAAAATGAATGCATACCAAGCCTCTTTATATACTAGAGACTAAAACTGGGCAATACAAAAGTGGAATATTTGTCTAGGAGTCATCACCCAATGGTGGAAGACCATGAGTTATCGCCCAACATGTAGAAATGTTTTTCCAAATACTTGTAGACAATATCCATTGGTTCCTTTGCCTTTTGCCCAAAAGTACTATCCAGTACCATAGAAATCAATAAACAATTAGTTTATGTCATGCTTTAAGAGAGCATGCTTTCCACCATTCTTTTCACCAAGTTTCTTCAGCTGAGTTTTTAATTTTTCACATACTTTTGGCTCCATTTTGACTTTTGAATGTTTTTCATCATTTAATCTTCTGCTCGTCATTGGAGTGGACACTCCTAAAGTCACTACGGATAATTTTCATGAAATTGCAACAAAAATCCACTAAATGGTCTAAAAATACTGTGATGCACTTTTTCTGCTCAATTAAAGGTAAAGGACAAAAAATGGGTGATTAAGAAGCAAAATGGCTAATTTTTGACAAAAATAAAGTAAAATCACTTTTTCTGCTCAATTAAAGGTAAAGGACAAAAAATGAGTGATTAAGAAGCAAAATGGCTAATTTTTGACAAAAATAAAGTAAAATAAAAGGTATTAATAACTCTAAAAATTAGAGTTATTAATGGCCGAGGATGTTATACAAAAAGGTAAGAGATGACGATGTCTCTTGCCGGTAATCACTTACCAAGTAAGGATTTGATAAGCGGTCCTTAGTTACAATCATGCCATTGTGCTTTTTATAACGTCGGATTAGGTGTCAATTTATTCAGATTAGGCATCAATATATTCGGGAGCAGACCCGGTATGGTGCATACTGAAGAAAATCAAGTTTCCGTAATCATCTGATTTCCTTTCTATGGTTATCTAGATATTGATATGCATATCATTTTCATGTTTTTTGAGATTGCTATGTATCCTTTTCCCAGAATGTATATGACTCATATATATATATATATATATATATATAGAGAGAGAGAGAGAGCCCTTCTTTTGTTAACCACTCAAATAGTGTTAAACCTTGTTAACTTAGTGTGGACCAATAGGAAGCAAGATTCATGTTTGGTTTTAATATTGATTACACGGTTGATGCAAGGGTAGTATAGGAAGTTTACATGTTACTTATTTCCAGTAATTATTGTTTCCTAATTTCATGCCTATCCAATTTGGTAGTTATTAATATATTATTTTTTAATATTCATCTTAATCTTCATCATATTATCTTAGTGTTTTATCATTTAGGCAATCGATTTCAAAGAATTCTTCCACGATAATTCAACCGCTATCACATCAGATAATTGCATATATGCACATCAGAGAACTGCATATATGCACATATTACAATTGCATATATTTACACTTTACATCTGAAGCATATATGCACATATCAAAGTTGCATATATGCATATTTTACACCTACAACATTCACATCAGAGACTTGCATATATGCACATCAGAGAATTTCTGATGTGCATATATGCACATATTACAATTGCATATATGCACATATTACAATTGCATATATTTACACTTTACACCTGCAACATATATGCACATATCAAAATTGCATATATGCATATTTTACACCTACAACATGCATATCAGAGAATTGCATATATGCATATTTTACACCTGTGCTTTTCGCCATTAACTTCAACCTTTACTTCGAGGATATCGATTCTAAGCTTCACCCCTTTTGATTTTTGCTCCGAAAACCACTGATTTGTTGTGATAGTACGTATGGAATCTGCTTGTTTACAAGCAAATCGATTAGTAAACAAGCAAATCGATTTGTAATCGAACTTCTTGGTATCGACGGGAATCGATTTCTTTTTGAACGATTTGGAATCGTTTTGTATTTCTTGGAATCGATTTGCCTTCTTGCAATCGGCGGGAATGGTGTTGCTGTTGAATGATTTTGGACGATTTTGGAACAAGTTTGGAATCGATTTCGAATCGATTTGCTTTTTGAACGATTTTGGTATGGATTTGGAATCGATTTTGGTATCGATTTTGGTTTTAATCGATAGTTTAGAGAGAGAAGGGTTTTTGATTATTTTTCTAAATGAGGTTTGTTAGATTAAATTAGCTCCTAATTTAATTAAATGTTTTATAAAGAAAAAGTGTATGGGCTTTTTAGTTAGCTTTATGGGCTTGAGTCTTTTATTGTAAATGGACCCTTTAAAAAGGAGTTTAGGGTTTCATTTATCATTTAGGTCATTTTTTGAGTAACACACAAAAACACACTGACTAATCTCATGAGAGTCATCTAAATTGTAAATGTGTGGTGTTCTTCATTTTCCTCTCCATATTGAATCAATCAATGAATATGAGATGAGTTGTTGAATATTATGTTCTTTATATTTCATCTTAACTCTACATTTTCTATGTGAATTTTATTTCTTCTATTGTTTGCTTGTCCTAAATGGGACCAACAATTGGTATCAGAGCTGGATTGAAGAAACTCTTCTTCAATCGGTCATCTATGCAACAATAGAAGATTAGATGATTTATTTGTTGTTTTGGTGCTTAGATTGATTCAATCACATGAGCCTAAACACAAATATCATATCTGATATTTATTTTCTGTTTTGTGCTTACTGGAAATCCAGTCTTTGATTTCATTAAGATTTGGATAAGTTTTGACAGAAATTAGTGTTTCTCTTCACAAAATATGATTCTGCACACCACATGTTTGATAAAATGCCTAAGTGAAGATTTGGTTCTGTTTGGACCAAATCTGATAAGATTTAATACATGTGTGTGTTTTGATTCTTTCTCATTCATTGGTCTTATTTGATGAGCACTAAGTAGATGGTTGATCTATGATCTCATCCTTGTGTGTGCTTGAGTCCATAACATTTTTTTGGCATCTTGGTAGTAAGGTTGTTGATCTTTGATCTGACCTTTATTTAAATCCAAGATTGGACTCTCTTTGATCCAGATTTTGTTTATATTCCGCTGCTCATAATCATTTAAATGAAAACAAAATCATTTG
>JAWVWS010000476.1:0-10000 GCA_033807775.1 Saussurea involucrata | reverse complement strand
TCCGATTATTTGGCTTGGAGGATGGCTTTTTGTCCATTGAGTTGTGCGTGGAAGATGATCATCAATGTCATTCAGACTTTCTTTAGAGACTTCTTGTGTTTCTTCTTGTGCGGCCTCTGTTGTTCTTCGTGCCTTGGTAGTTGATTCTACCGTTTGTGGAATGATTTGTATGAGTGGTGGTGGAGTTTGTTCCTCTGAGGACGTATAGTCTTGGTCCTCGATTTCCTCTGTAATTGGTTCTTCTGTGGTTTGTGCAGCTTTTGTGGTCGTTTTCCTTGATGTTTCATCTTCTGCACTTTCTTCTGCTTCGACAATTGCATCTGTAGTATTTACAGAAGAAGATGAAGCATTGTTAGGACCAGTTAGAGACAAACCTGTAGGATTTTGTCCGACAGAGGATGGTTCTTCAGAAACCCTGATTGTTCCAACAGAAGGATCAATGTTTTCGTGGAGCATCTCTAAAAATAGAAGATCCAAGTCTTCTTTTGCTTGTGAGATGACAGAGGATTTCCCTTTAATTCCGAGTTCTGAACTGATTTGTTCAGAAGTCATTTGGAATGAATCATCAAAAGAAACATTGATGCTTTCTACAATCTTGTGAGACTTTGTAAGGAATGTTCTGTAGGCTTTGGAAGTGGCAGAGTATCCAATGAATTTGCCTTCATCTGCTTTTACATCAAACTTTCCTCTTGAATCTCTGTCGTTTAAGACGAAGCATTTGCATCCGAATACATGGAAAAATTTGATGTTTGGCCGCCGTTTGTTAAGCAATTCGTAAGGCGTCTTGAGGTGTCTTTTCACAATGGTTGATCGATTTTGAGTATAACACGCAGTAGAAATTGCTTCTGCCCAAAAGTTCATTGATAATACGCATGCTGACATCATAGTTCTTGCGGCTTCCACAAGTGTTCGATTTTTTCTTTCGACAACACCGTTCTGTTGTGGAGTGCGAGCTGCAGAGAAGTTCTGTGATATTCCTTCTGTTGAAAGATAGGCTTCAATGAAAGAGTTTTTAAATTATGTGCCATTGTCACTTCTTAACTTCTGTATTCTGCAATTATAAAGAACTTGGATTCTTTTCATTAGATTTATCAATATATTTGGAACATCTGATTTCTTTCTAACGAATTCAACCCATGTGAAACGCGAATACTCATCAATTAGGACAAGTATGTATTTCTTGCCACCTAGGCTCTGTATGGCAATGGGACCGCAGAGGTCGACATGAAGCATGTACAAAGGTCTAGTGCAAGATACATCTGTTTTGCCTTTGTGGGAAGCTCTTTTGAGTTTTCCCATCTCACAGGCAGAACATAAATGATCCTTATTGAATTTAACATTTGGCAAACCTTTAACTAGATCAAGTTTGACCAGTTTTTCCAATGTGTGAAAATTCAAGTGACAGAACCTGTTGTGCCATAACCAGGCTTCTTCACTTTTGCAGGCAACAAGGCAAACTTTGTCTTTGTTCTTTGAGTTGAAGTTCATTAGATATAGATCACCTATTCTTTCAGCTCGCAGAAGTTCCATACTTGTTTCTTCATTTTGTAGAGAGCAGAAAGTTCTTTTGAACAACACATTGAATCCTGTATCACAAAGTTGACTTACACTGAGTAGGTTGTGCTTAAGGCCATCCACATATGCAACTTTGTATACAGAAACGTCTTCTTTCCTTATGACTCCATAGCCTTTTATGTGTCCTTTCTTGTTGTCTCCAAAAGTCACAGATCCACCATCTTGTGTTTCTTTGTACGTGGATAGTGCACTTCTGTCACCAGTCATGTGCCTTGAGCATCCGGAGTCTAGATACCAGATTGGCACATACTTCTTCTGCAGGACAATCACAGAGATTTAGGTACCCATATCCATATGGGTCCAATATTGTTAGAGTTTTTCAAGTTTGCCTTGGCATTCTTGAAATACATTTTGTTCTCTGCAGAAGAGTCAGATTGTTTCTTTGTGGGATTTGACTTTTGAATTGTCGTAGAGAGTAAACAGACTTGACTTGAAAAATGATTATTAAGTTTAGACATAAGATCAAAGCAATGACAGTATTGAATATGAGATGTGATTTGCTTGAACTTTTCATTGAACTTTTTAAACTCAGCCACAGAGGCATTACATTCTTTCTTTACATTAGATTTCCTATTACTAGAAGATCTATGAATACTCGAATGTTGTTTGCAAAAGCTCTGTTTAGGACCTGCCTTCTGTGGGTTGCTTCTGTGGTGAACTTCTTTCATCACTGTCACAGAAGAAAAAGATTTATTAACCTTGGGTTTTGAAAATCTAGAACTTATAGGATCAATAGAGGTCTTCTGTAACATTTTAAGCTCAGCAGAGGTTTTGATATGTAGATTCAATTTTAGAAAATCTTGGCAGATTGGAATCTCTGTGAGTTTCTCTTTTGGAGAAATAGTTCTGTGAGGAACTTCAGAGGAGAATTTGACATCCTCTGTGTCACAGTGAATTATCCCTGATTTGAAATCAGTCTTTGAGTTGTCAGATGATGAATCGTCCTCGTATACAGAGGTTGAGTCAATTCTTTCAATAGAGGCTGGATTTTCTGAGCATGTATCGTACGAGCTTTCTTCCTCTGTAGAATAGTTTTCATAGATTGCAGAGGTTTCTAATAAGATTTCTTCAGTGAGAGTTTTATCTATAGAAGATGTACAGAAATTTTCTAAAACGCTTGATTTCCATATTTCCAAAATTTCTTTTTCAATTAAATTTTTAAAGTTTTCTTCTGAAAAAATGGGTTTAAACTCAGGAGCTTCTGCTGATAATTTCTTTTCAACGTTTATCAAACAGACAAAGGCAACCTGTGTTTGGGTCTCTGGTTTACCAAACTTGAAGATACCAATCTGATCTTGTGTTTTCAGATATTTCTTTGGTTTGATACCTCTATTGACAGAGGTTGAAGATGATGAGTCTGTGTTTTCAAACCACACGTTAATCATCTTCTTATGTTTCTTCAAGTAAGGATCCACAGCGATTTTCGCCCTTTTGCTTACAGAGATTAGATTTGGAAAATCTGGTTTGTTCGTTTTTCCAATCACAAATAAAGAGGACAGTGGTTTGTTTCTTTTGCCTTCAACACCTAGGGTGATATCATCATACCCTATACCTCGTCTTCCTATTTGTGAGTTTACTTTTTCATAAACTTTATGTGCATCTTTATAGTTTTTAATCAAAACTTCTCTTCTGAGTAAATCTTGCCATAATACCTCTCTTTCTCTTTGAAAGTATTCTTTAAGAGCTCTTATGTCAGTAGTTTCGCTCCTTGAAACTGAAAGTTCTTTTGTTTTATCTTTTAAAGTATTGGTTAATTCAGAAATTTGTTTTTTTAAAGGATCTAGAGTTTTGTTCCAATTCTTTTCTATTCTCTCTTTTTCCTCAAAAATCTTTGCTTTTTCTTGAGTGAGAAGCCGTACTTCTCTCTCATTGAAGGTGAGTCTTTTCGGAATAATTTGATTTATCTCTTTCAGTTCAATTAATTCAATGTTAATTCTAAGTGTATTATCATCTACAGAGGTAATACAAGAGTTGGAATTTGAAGTAGATACCTCAGAGTCAGTGCATGAGTCGACTTCTGCCATGCCACAGAAGAGGGCATTGGCGGTATGTTCATCGTCAGAAGTAGAGTCTGACTGGAAGTCTTCTGTGTTCTCCTCAGAATGTCCTTTTGCCATTAAGGATTTTTGAGCATAATACTCGACTTTCTTTTTGTAGAAAGCAGAGTCCCTCTGTGGGCGATTTGATCTGCTTCTGCATTCATTCGCAAAATGGCCTGGTTTGCCGCAGTTAAAACATCCTTGAGGAGTGTTTCCTGTTCGATCATTGGACTTCTGTAGGTCTCCGCCTTTCTCTGATCTACATTCATTTGCATAGTGACCAGGTTTGCCGCATTTGTAGCATTCTTGCTGCGTGTGGCTTACCGAGTCATCTGACCTCTGTCGGTCATTTCCTCTGTAATGTCTTTCGCTTGACCTCTGTCGGCCACTCGATTCTTCTTCTCTTCTGTCATCTCTTCTGTTTTCTCTATCATATCTTTCATTTCCGGAACCTCTTCTGTTTCCTCTGAACTCTTTTGTCAATAGAGCTAAAGATTTAGCTAGTGACGCAAGAGTTATTTCTTTTTCTGCTTGCTCTTTTTCTTCACTGTCTATTATCACCATCTTCTTCTTCTCCTTCTTCTTCTCCTCTGTGGCTTTTTCATTTCTTGGTCTCTGTGCATCTTCTTTAGTTTTACTAACCAATGCATATGGTACAATGGTTAGTGTTTTAGCCTGTGCTATCTGAGGTTCTTGTGCGGCTAATGTTCCGTAAAGATCAGAGAGAGTCCAGGTGTCTAGATCCTGATTTGTCTGTAGGGACATAGACAGTTGGAGCCATTCTTCATTTAGACTTTTTAAAAACATGACATTGTTTTCTTCAGAAGTTCTGTCAATGCCTGATTTTCTGCACTTGTTGATTAGAGAGTTGAATCTGTCGTATGTTGTTTGCAGAGATTCTGTTGAAGAGGCTCTGAATGCATGATATTCATTGATGTACTGTGCTCTTCGGTTTTTTGTGTTTTAGCACCTCCTTCCAACTGTCTTTCCAGTTCTTTCCACAGATCATGCGCTGTTTCACATGAATCCAAGGATTGAAAGAGTTCGTTGGGTATTGCCATAATCAATGTCCTCTTGGTTTTCTGAGCAACTTCATCTTCTGCTTTATCTTCGGTTGACCACTCCCCTTTTGGCTTTGGTTTTTGATGTTCGGGGATTTCGGCAGATTCAGCAGTAGCAGGTATACGAGGTACTACTGTCATGGGAATAGGAGGAGGATTGTACAGATATTGTACTTGATTTTTTTCAGTGCCCTCGAAAAAATGGACCATTCTTATTTTCCACTGAGGATACTCATCTCGAAGGAGACTAGGAGGTTTAGTGAGAGAACCAGTGGTAAAGAAATTATTTGTATTTGTCATTTTTGAAGATTTTAGAAAGAAGGTATGACTAAAGAGTTACTTCTATGAACTTGAAGATTTTCTGAGTTTAAGCAGTTTACAGACACAATAATATCTATCACGAATCTTGATAAGTGGATCACTTGATATTGAAAATCAAGAGAGGCTCTGATACCAATTGTTGGAACCCAGATACACTTAATCAAGATTAACAGTCTATTAGTTGAATTTAGAGTTTAATGCGGAAGCGTATTTAAACTAACAGATATGTTTGATAGATGTTAGAACGCACATATATAAAGAAAACAGTAAGGAATAAAAAGGATTTCTTGAACAGTTACTGTTATTCAATATATAATAAGAACACGAAGAACAGATTAAGAACTGTTGGTGTGTGTGAGAATATAATACTCAGATATTTGACAATAACGTTTGAGAGTATTAGTGATTCCTTGTGTATTCGTTCTTAGGAAGATCTCAACATGAGACTTCCTTTTATACTACTCTTAGAAGACTATGAAGTAGGTCACTGTTCCTTTTACGGCATGAATAGTAAACTGGATGGTGTGAACAGTGGACTGGATGGTGTGAGCAGTTGTTTGAGCCATGCGCATTTAATGGAGCAGATGTACTTTTGGTAAATGCATTAAATGGCGCAGACGTCTATTTTGTACCTTGCCCTATTGAGTCCACTCAGAGCTTGACACGTGTTTTGATAGTACTTTTTCATGCAAGTTGATGAACGTATTCAGTAATATCTTCCAAGTCTTCATTGAGGACCACAGAGGCTCTGTAATGAATTACAGAGGTTCTGCGGTCTGGTCCTCTGTGGAGCAGTCTTCACCGGATTCCAAGTCTTTGGTCTTCTTTGTGCGTATGACAGAGCTTCTGTAGGAAGCCTCTGCTGCTTCTGTAGCTTCTTGACCTTGATTTCTCGGTAATGTCAGCAGAGCCTCTGTAAGAGGCTTTCTTCACTTAGCCTATTTTTCACTACTTCTAAATACTTCTATGATTAGGAAGATTGAAGCTAACAAACCTATCTCAAGATAAGAAGGATGAACTTGTCCAGAGTTAGCAAGTTACTTCAAAATGAAGTGAGTTCTTCTTCTTATATACTGCATGCATTTAATGCATTACAGTTTACACTTTACATGTGGCAGCAACTGATTGGTTGCATGTCATTGACCTTTGTTGACAACCTAAGTAGCCGCATGTTTGAACAGTGTAGTATCAGAGTGGTTGTACGATTTCAGACAATAAGGAGGTTCTTTTCTGACATATCGTACGGAGTCGTGCAAGGGTGGTTAAGAAAAAAGTACTTTGTACGGAGGACTTCATGATCAGTTTTTCGTTGATTCAGCGATCTATCATTCTTCATCAACGAATGATAGAGTTCAGCGATAGCTGAAGTCTTGTACTTGATACTTCACGTTGATTGGACAAATCTGAGTCTTCGCTGATCCGCATCAGTTCATTAGGAGACTTGTCGCTGGTTCTTGAGCTTGATCTACGACTTCATTGTAGAACCTATGTTGACATGAAACTTGTCTTCAGAGATCATAAGTAAACAACTAACTTATAAGCGATCACCATAAGTACTGAACAGACTCAGAGTATTATGGTGAACAGTTTCGCTGAATGTTTAATCTAAAGAGCGAGAGTTCCTATCAGCGGTACCGGAAGATCTTAGTACTTATCAGCGATAGAGAAACTCTGATTCATATTATTTACTTACAATTTTCACTAAGTATATAAGAGAGGGTCATTATCAAATCACTGAGGGTTTGGATCAACAGGCGATACCTGACATTGTAACTCAAGTCACTGCGGGCATCAATGAGAGTCATAGGAATGTTAATGTGGGAGGAGGAAATCCCAATGACATTCAAGACAGTAGAGGATGCAGCTACAAAACGTTCATGACTTGCAAGCCCAAGGAGTTTCATGGAACAGAGGGTGCTATAAGATTACTCTCATGGTTTGATAGAATGGAGTCGGTACTCCACATCAGTAAGTGCTCAGAGGATCGCATGGTGGAATATGCGGCATGCCAGTTTCAAAAGCGAGTTTTGACCTGGTGGAACATTCAAGTCCAAACCCGTGGAAGGGAGGATGCATACAAGCTGTCCTGGACTGAATTCAAGGAATTACTCATTGAGGAATACTGTCCCAAGAGTGAAGTTCAGAAGTTTGAGGCTGAACTTTGGGATCTTACCATGGTTGGTTTGGGGATAGATCGATACACCGCTCATTTTCACGAACTTGCGAAGTTAGTACCCCACATGGTTACCCCGGAGAGCAAACGGATCGACCGGTATCTGTATGGATTGGCCCCGGAGTTCCGAGGGATGGTTAAGTCATCAAGTCCAACCACAATTCAAACCGCAGTAGCTTTAGCAACCAGTTTGACCAACGATGCGGTCAGAGCAGGAACTCTAACTTAGAAAGGTGTCGGTAGTAAGAGAAGGCCAGAGAGTTAGTCAGGAAAGGCGATTGGAGGTAGTTCAAGTAGGAACAAGAAGGTAGTGGGAAACTTTGGAATGAACGTTAAGGAAGTAGGGCGTTACCATGGACCCCTCCCGAAATGCAATCAGTGCAATTTGCATCATGAGGGAACCTGTCCCACCTGTGGCATTTTTAAGCAAAAGGGTCATTTCACCCGGTACTGCAAGATGGGAAAGAATGTAAAGGAGGAAGGAAGGGTATGCTATGAGTGCGGAAGTCCAGATCACTTCCGGAATGCGTGGCCAAGGCTGAAAAGGGGATCAACCAATAACAATGTTGGGTATCAAGCAAGGCAAGGCAATCAGGGAAACGAAGGAGGACAAGCTCGGGGACGGGCATTTGTCTTAGGAGCAGAAGAAGCACGTCGAGACTCCAATGTAGTGACAGGTACATTTCTCCTAAACGATTATTATGCATCCGTATTATTCTAAAAAATGGACCTTTTCAGGTCTCGATGGAATGTGTAGAGACAAATACTCTAAGTGTTTTTAATACACAAACTAGCTTGCCTACTACTCCAGTGGGTTGAGATTAGCTCACTGTGCCGACCTCACTTTCGTAAGTGTCAAAAGAATTCTTTCGAATCCCCTAGCATCATTCAAGCTCGTGTCACTGCGTTCTACTTATTTCTAAGTTAAGAACTAGACTTTAGATCTTTGCAAGTGATCGGCTTGTTCGCATCATTGGGTAAATATCGAGAATGAATGACCAAAACAACAAATATTCTAAATACAAAGATTACTCAAGCATTTTTTATAAAATCCAGGTACTTCTCTTTCCTACATCCCAAAGGATGTTTAGCCTAGCATTTCCGAAGTAAAGAAAACAAAAGATGAAGATTTGCACATAATAAAACTGATAGTGGATTGAATAGTACTCACAGTGGGGAACGAGAATTCGTCCCTGTCCACTGTGTTTTACGAATTACAATTAACTAGGAACGGAAATTACGGAAATTAAAGCTAAATTAATCCAGTAATTAAAAGACTAAAACTAATGTGGTAGATGAGAGAAATTGAAGCTATTCTAAATTTAACCCAAGATGATTGTAAGATTCCAAGCTTTTTTAATAAATGAACCCAAGTGCTCCTTTATATACTAGGAGAAAGAGTTGGGTATTACACAAAAGAGATGAGTCTTCCAATGGGTAAAAACTGTTGTGTTGTCGCAGAAATCAGCACCTTGTGCAAACTAATTACCCAAATGGACCCTTTTCCAAGTCAATCTCCAAGTACATAAAGGAGTACTTGTTGCAATCTTCAATGTAGATGACATTTTGTACTTCCTCTAGCCATTTCCCTGCTAATGAACCTTCTTCCTCCAGCAAATTAAGTCCCAACTAGTAGTTTCTTTTGTCTTTCTTGATCAGCTCGAATAGTGGGCAGCCGGAGTGGGCACAACAGTGATCACTGCAGGATAAAATGTGAAAACACCCAAATTCTACCAAATAGTTTATTAAACACTAAGGTTCGCTCCTTTTGCTCCTTTTCGAGACTTATACCAAGAATGGGGGTTTTGAGAGGCGGAATGGCTAAAATTGACAAAATAAAATAGGAAAAACAAGGAAATAATAACTCTAAAAATAGAGTTATCACTTAGCTGATAAACTTTTTAGCGTTGATCTTATTCCAATTGAGTTGGGGAGTTTTGACGTAGTAATAGGCATGGATTGGTTATCTAAGAACCGAGAAGAGGTCAGTTGTTTTGAAAAGATTATCAGGTTACCCTTACAAGGCGGAGAAACCCTTGTTGTCCAAGGAGATAGAACTGGGAGAAACCTAATGATAGTGTCTTGTATGAAGGTCCATAAGTATTTGAGGAAGAAGTGCGTTGCGTTCTTGGCGCAAGTAATCGAGAAGAAGTCTGAGGAGAGGCGAGTCCAAGATATTCTTGTGGTGAAGGATCACCCAGAAGTGTTTCCAGACGATTTGCCTGGACTTCCACCGTGTAGACAAGTCGAATTTCAGATTGACCTTATACCTGGAGCGGCACCTGTAGCCAAGGCCCCGTATCGCTTAGCACCTGCCGAAATGCAAGAGTTGTCCAATCAACTTCAAGAACTCCTGGATAAAGGATTCATTCGACCAAGTTCATCACCCTGGGGAGCCCCGATTCTTATCGTAAAAAAGAAGGATGGATCGTTTCGAATGTGCATCGATTATAGGGAGCTAAACAAGATAACAATCAAGAACCGATATCCTCTCCCTCGAATAGACGATTTGTTCGACCAGTTGCAGGGTGCAACTTACTTCTCGAAAATTGATCTTCGATCATGATATCATCAGTTAAGAGTCCGAGAGGTGGACATCCCTAAAACAGCTTTTAGATCTCGCTATGGACACTACGAGTTTTTAGTTATGCCATTCGGTTTGAGGAACGCACCAGCTGTGTTTATGGACCTAATGAATAGAGTATGTAGACCATACCTTGATAAGTTTGTGATTGTGTTCATCGATGATATACTGATCTATTCTCAGAGTAAGAAAGATCACGAGCAGCATCTAAAAGTGATTCTAGAACTTCTCAAGGAGCAGAAACTGT
>JAWVWS010000475.1:0-25000 GCA_033807775.1 Saussurea involucrata | reverse complement strand
CAACCACCACTTTCTTCTTCTTCTCCTACTTCTCCTCCACAACTTTCTCCTTCTTCGGCTTCTCTTTTGTCTCTGTAGTCTTACCAACAAGTGCAAGGGGCGCAGCAATTTGAGCTTTTGCCTGGGCGATTTGTGGTTCTTGGGCTGCTAAAGTTTCATAAAGATCTGATAAGCTCCAGGCGTCTAAGTCCTGATTAGTTTGTAGGGACATAGACAGCTGGAGCCATTCTTCGTTGAGGCTCTTTAGGAACATTACGTTGTTCTCTTCACAAGTTATGTGGATCCCAAACTTCCTGCACTTGTTTATCAGAGAGTTAAACCTGTCATAAGTTGACTGCAGAGACTCTGTCGGCAGAGCTTTGAATGCGTAGTATTCATTGATGCATTGGGCTCTGCGATTTTTCTGAGTCTTAGCCCCTCCTTCCAATTGTTTCTCTAGTTCCTTCCATAGATCGTATGCAGATTCACACGCATCTAGGGATTGGAAGAGGTCATTGGGGATGGCCATTATCAGAAGTCGCTTGGCCTTCTGAGCGATTTCATATTTCCCCCAGTCAGGTGCAGACCATTTATCTTTTGACTTAGGTTTCTCGTGCTCAGGAATCTCTGGAGTATCATCTATGGCAGGCACACGTGGTACTGTGATCATGGGAACGAAAGGAGGATTGTGAATATAAGTCAGAAGTTCTTTGTCAGAGCCCTCGAAGAAGTGAATCATTCGTATCTTCCACTAAGGGTACTCATCTCTGAGCAAAGTGGGTGGTTTTGTCAAGGAACCAGCAGTGAAGAAGTTGTTGGTGTTCGTCATTTTTTTAAAAGGTTTTGGAAATACCAGAAACAGAGTATGAACTAAAAACTTTCAGATGATGGGACAGATTTTTCGAAAAGAGCTTATAAGCTTAAAAACCTTGAACGATGCACTAAAATGGAGAGTTTTAACCGAAAAACAGGTTCTATAAGTTTACCAAAGTCGAACTGGTCGAGAATGGCAGAAAAACAGAGTCTGTTTGAAATAAACGAAGAACAGGTTAAAATCAAACCAAGTTTCTACCAAAAATCATTGTCAGAGAGGATCTCTTGATACAGAAAATCAAGGATGGCTCAGATACCAATTGTTGATCCCGATTTTACTCAACAATTATATTAATCTCTCAAGTTCTAAACAGATTTAAATGTGCGGAAGCGTTTTTTACAGAACAAGAGAAGATTGATTGGTACAAATAACACACAATCAAATACGTGATATAACAATAACATAAAAGATTAACTCAATAATTCACTGTATATTGATTAACCAAGAACACCGAGAACACCAAAGGTATAATAAGAATTCTGCTCTAATGGGTGTGTGTGTTGTGCAAAGTTAATTCTAAGGGCTCAACATGAGCCTTCTATTTATACTATTCATCAGGGGACAAGCTTGAGACAAAAGGTACCAAGGGTACAAGACAACATCGTGAATCTGCAACAGGTACACCGTTAATGTAGTGCGCCGATTTCTGCTAAGGTTGTAACCCATCAGATGTTGACACGTGGAGATGGCACGCCTTGTACGAATGATCTTCAGGATCTTCGTACAGCAGAGGCACGTGAGAAGCACGAATGTCTTTGTCTTGATCTTCATTCTTCAATGTCTTCTAAGTCTTCAATACCACAGAGGCTCTGTCAAGTGTGGCAGAGGCTCTGTGGCCTTGTCCTCTGTGAATATCTTCTGCAGAGTCTTCTATCGGTGTCTTGGCAGAGGTTCTGTCTTTGTTTTATACTTAGCCTATTTTTTAATACTTATTTACATAGAAGTTGGAGCTAACAAGGTTGTAGTTCAATGTGCATGTTTTATGTTTTCTCTCAAAAAGGCTCCTTGATGATGCAAAACAGCGGTGAAGTTGAGTCATGAAAGCTGGACAAAATGGTGTTAATTGTCTCGGTTTTCCAAGAAAATGAGCCTACATTTGAGGGGGAGCTCATGCTGCTTTGAAGACTCAAAGAACGGCACACCAAAGTTTCTAAATAAAGCAAGGGGGAGACTATAAGATGATGCTTTCTTTATAAAACATTAGGGGGAGATGGTTAGATTAAATTAGCCCCAAATTTAATTTAATGTTTTATAAAGAATTATTGTATGGGCTTTTAATTAGCTTATGGGTTTTTAGCTAATTGTATGGGCTTAGCCCTTTTTATCTTGTAAATGGACCCTTTATAAAGGTGTCTAGGGTTTCATTTTTCATTAGTTTTTTGGAAAGAACACACTTTCCACACATAGACTAAGTGAGCCTCTCATGAGAATTAATTAAATTCCAAGTGTGGTGTTCTTCCATTTTCCCCTCCATATTATTAATAAATGAATATGAGATGAGTTCTTGAATATTATGTTCTTTAACTTTCATCTTATCTCTACATCTTATATACGGAGTCTTTTTCTTCTATTGCTTGTCTAAAATGGGATCTACAAAGGATTACGTTTCTTCTTGCAACTGTTCATCTCCTTGGTTTCAGCACTCTGTCGACTTGAATTCAATCGATTTCACTCATCAGGTAACCTTTATCAATGATTTTTGTTTCTGTATTCTCGTATTCATGTTTTAAACTGATCTATCCATGAGGTTTATTTGATTACATGTCTAATTAGTGTCGATTTTAATCAATATTGAACCTGCAACTATTCATCTTCTGTTACTTTTCGATTTCATGGATTTAAGTGATGTTTGATTGTTTTTGTTGTTGTCTCTTGTTCCATTTAACTTGTAGAATCGATCTATGCTTATTGTGATTCTTAAACATCCATGAATCTGTGAGTGTGTGCGATTTTGGGCTAGGTCATTGTAGTCAGTCTTAAAGTCTTTCGATTAGGGTTTGATATTGGAATTTTATTGTTGATTTGTATTGGGAAATCCTTTTCGATGGATTCTGTGTAAGATTGGTGGTCAAAATCTTGATTTTTAATCATTTTTGATTTCTGGGTGGGATGAACTTGCGAAAACTTTGTGCAAGTTCATAAAGAAAGTTTTTGCACTTTTCTTCTTTGGTTTGAGCAAACTTTGCCTATTGTATCATTTTCAGTTGTTTGCGAAAACCATACTTAGGAATTTTTCAGTAAAAAATTTCAAAGTTGGATTTTTTCAAAATTAATGTTTTCAGAACCGTTTTTTCAAAACAACAGTTCAAATGGCTTCCAACAATCAAGAGCAACAAAGCATGATCCAAGGTTTTGGGGATCATGTCCCAGAGGCAACACCCGATGTACCACTTCCATCCATAAGATCAGTCCATCCTTCCTATACTGGCCAAGGAAATCCCGATCATGCCTTTATTCACCCAAAAGACTATCTTGATATGAAGTTCAACAACCACCATGTGGACTTTGATAGGATCAACATCAACCCAATCGTTATAGAGATTCTGAAAAGGCATCCTTTGGCCTATTCTCTGACTCACACAGTCAATGTGCCTATGATGTACGTTCAACAAGCGTGGAAATCTATATCTTTTGTGTATGAAAACAACAGGCCCCGTTTCGACATCCAAATTGATGATTTTTTGACTTCACTTGATTACCACCGTCTGAGGTTGGTTCTGAGGCTACCTGAGCCAAACTCCAGTCTTGGAAGAGTATCTTTTGATCCATACCCAACTAAAGATGAAGTTCTAGCCGGAATATGAGACATGGGTTATGTTGGTGAATTGACCTAGATCAGCCATTTCTATAAGGGGAATCTCCCTCCTGTGTATTATGCCATCTTCTCTGTGATCAACCGGTGCCTTACATCAAAACATTCTGGGATGGACAATGCTAATGTTGGTATATAGAAGTTGTTCCATGCAGTCGTCTATGAATTGCATGTCGACTACTCAGTTATTTTCTGGACGGAGTTACAATAACGAGTGGAGTCAAAGCCAAACAACAAAACACAGACATTCCTGCCATACATGAGGTTTCTTCAGCTAATAGTACACAGCATGCGGTCAAACAAAGAAATACTGAGACGTCTGAATTTTCATGCAGTTCCTGAGAAAGCAATGAAATACTTGCAAAATCAGAAGCAAGTGTTTGAATATGAAATGCCACTTCCTGAAGGTTTGTTAAGAGACTACGTGCAAAAGCCTTTGTTGCTTATTTGGTAGTGAGTTTAACACCTTACAACGCTTGGATTTATGGGTTTTTGAACTAAATTGTTAGTCTATTAATCTTTGAAAGTTAAACATCTCTACTTTTGGTTGACTTGAAGGCGACCAACAAGTTCTGCTTGGCGAAGTGGTAGTGGCATATCTTGGATATTTCCTTTCATTGTAACTAGGCATTATCTCAGCACATCTTGGCTATTTCTTTTCGTTATAACCACAGACGGCTGTCTTTCATAAGAACTGCTATTTGTTTAGTTTATTTATATTTATATAAAGAGGCTTTTCGAATAACTATAATGCCAATTTTTTAATAAAAGGCCAATACCTTGTTGCTCTTGATCCTAATTAATTTAATTTCACAATTTTTTTTGACATTCAAGTCAAGTCATACATTTTTTTAACTTAGTGGTGTACACACCTCTTATTTGCATTTTTCAAAGATATTTCTATGATACAAATTCACTTGTTTTATATATAATCACCATCATTCCTAGCAGCACATCCTATTGTGGGGTTAGATGTTTCTTTGCATAATCACCATCATTGAACTTACTTTTCTAGGAACACATTTTCAATCTTGCTTAAGAAGTTGTTTTAATTTCCGCGGTTGTACATTTCCAATCTTTGGTTTCTATGACTGTGTAAGAGTTATTCTCAATTGGAGTGTTTTCATCCGAGTTACTTTTTTTAACCTTCGAATGTTATGGTTTGTACATTGATAGTTGAGGGTGTGTTCCAACATTACCCCATGTTTGGATGACCCATTTTCCTTATCGAGAGGGATGGACAATAGAACGGAAAAAAAAGATCAAGGACTAAGTTATATCTTCAGAATTGTGATCTCACTCGCGCTGCATCACGCGGGTACACAACTAGTATATATATAAAGAAAATAAGCGGTCACAAATGATTTAGTGAGTCTCATGCTATCACTTAAAGTAAAGAGAGTTTGCTTGTCTAAAATTTGGGGTGTTACATGGTGTGCACCTGTTCAACAAATATTTGTGAGTGTAATTTTTTGGGGCATAAAAGGTGCGCACGCTAAACTTTGAGAAGTGCTCCAAGATATTATAAAATACAACGAACATCAACCAAATAGCCGAAAAGATCCCTCAAAATCAATCAAAAAACCGAAAAAGTCCCTTGAAATCAGCTAAGAACTGAAAAAGTTTGAAGAGAAGTTTATTGCGTCGATTCGCCAAAAAACACATCGGGCTTACGCCTAAAACTTAGTCTTGTAACCTTAAAAGGTCAAGTTTTAGTTCGTAGAAAGGTATCGATACGTCTAAAAACACATCGGGCTTATGCCTAAAATTTAGTCTTGTGATTTGCTCATAAGCTCGATCTATCTTAAATAAGATGATTTAATACATAGATGTATAATTATATATTCAAATATTATGTGTGTGAGGTATTTAAATTAAATATTTAATGTTGAAAAAAGATACATGGGACTTGTAAAAAAGTTCTTATAAGAATTATAAGAACTATCACTCTGAAATTTTTTATAAGTTCTTAATTTTGATGAGCTAGATATGATGTGGCTAGAAAAAATTATAAAAATATAACTTCTTATAAGAACCTCTATTGAAGATGAGAGCATCTCGAACGGGAGGTTTTTTTTTTTAAGGGTATCCGAGGACATTGCCCCGACTAATCCCGGCAAGGTGAGCCAATTGTCTCATCTGCTAAAGCGTGTAGCCCTGAGTTTATCCCCAGTGGCCATAAGTTGGAAGCGTCTGGATTCGAACTTGGGGTAGATGGGTTAATAGCCACATCCCCTACAAGCCTTAACCAGTACGCCACAAGCCTTGTGGTTCTCCAACGGGAGGTTGTTATAAAGAAAAGGTGTAGTATATTCTAAGAACTACTATTAGAAATGTTTCTTATAAGAACTTACACCTTTTGAGTTCTTATACAAGAACCTTGGTTCTTAGCTTAACGTGACGTTTATTAGTTTTTTAAATTTGATTTATTATAACGATATAAAAAAATATGGGTGTTGAAAAGAACCAATCAAAAGGTGTAAAAGGTGAAAATAGCCTAATTTCTTATAAAAATCCAACGAAGCCAATCAAATGAGTTCAAAAATCCCTCGATGAAAATAGCCTAAAAACAATTAGACGATTTTACGAACCTAATCTACTTTAAAGATAAGTAACGGGCTGTTTACCAAAATTTTCATTAAGTCCTGTATGGATAAATCTGTCTGTCTAGTTAAATTTATTTGTCTGGATAAATTGTTGTTGTTGTTTACTTTTTTATCTGAATCAACGGTCTGAATAACAGAAATGACCGATTTACCCCTGAGTATGAATTATAAGTTGTTTTATATATTCTGTTTATTTTTTAAACCAAATTATATTTCTAAAACACAAAATTATTTAAACATCAAAATATAAATTCATTGATATAATCCAAAAATCAAAACATAAATCATAAAGCATGAATAGGAGAAAACACACTATTGATTTGGTTGTAGCAACAATCAACAAAGCATGAATAGGAGAAAACACATAAATCACACTACAACCAAAACCCATGATTTTCTGACGCAATAAAAATCAGTAGCAACAATGAACAAAATCAGCAACAAAGCATGAACAAAACGAAGAATGAACAAAATTAGCAGCAACAATGAACAAAATCAGCAGCAATCATGGAGAAAATCAGCAGCAACATTGACAAGCATGGAGAAAACGAAGCATGAACAAATTCAAGTGGACAAAACGAAGCATACAGAAAACGAACCTGGAGGCAAAAACGAGTAGAGAAAGGGAAAAAATGAAGAAAAAAAGGGGAGAAAACATACTTGTTGCCGTCGATGGAGATACCACGTCGGAAAAGAGAGTCGCCGAAGAAGAGAGCTGGCCGGAGAAGAGAGCTCGATGGAGAGAGGCGCTGGAGTGGGAGAGAGGTGGAGGCGATAGAGAGATAGAGAGAGGCGCTGTTGCAGGGTTTACCAAAAAATTTAATTTGGTCGTTCTTTTTCTGCAAGGGTAAAATTGTCAAGTTTTTCATCTTAACGTGGACAACACCCCTAAACCCACTGTGCAAATAAGCCAAAGGCTGTGTCTTTAAGTCGTAAGTAAACACCCAAAAATGTCTGCACGAATAAGTCAGATTCCTCGTTAAGCCCAATAAATCACAAGTAAACACACCCTAAGTCTACTATGTAATACTCATGAATTCATCAATATCTATGAATGGGTCCATGCCCCCATATAACAAAATTAAGGTCAAGACAAATTAAATAAAACCATTACTAAATTTCTTATGTCTTTCCAAAATTATATCGTTGATTAATCAATTACACAATTCCATAGATTTTCTACTTGAATGTTAAAAAAATCCTTTATCGCGAACTATAGATTCTAAAAAAATCTGGATTGAGGGTGTATGCCATTTCAAAGTTTCCAACCATGAATTCCGCAAGCCGCATGTTTCCCCAATTTCAACAAATCAATAAAACCAGCTACGCGTACAACACGATGATAAGATCCCATCTCTGGAGCTCAAATTCAATGCCACAAGTGGCTTTTGAGATTTATGTTAAAATGAAAAGAAATGGTATTGATTGTGATAATTATACATACCCATTTGTGTTGAAGGCATGTAAGATGATATGCGGACTGTGGGAAGGCAGACAAGTTCATGCAGAAGTTGTGAAAGTTGGGTTCTTTGATTCAAATGTGTTTGTGATAAATGGGTTGATTGGGATGTATTGCAAGTGTCTCCAGATGAGTTGCTCCAGGGTTTTATTTGATGGGTTCCATTGGAAGGATTTGGTTTCTTGGAACTTGATGTTGAGTGGTTATGCAGGGTGTGGTGATATGGCAGAAGCACGGAAGGTGTTCGATGAAATGCCTGAGAAAGATGTTGTCTCTTGGTCCATTATGATAGATGGGTACGGCAAGGTTTGCAAACTTTAAGCATACACTAAAAAGTTGTCATCTTGATTTATTACAATTCTCTTCCGATTAACATTTGCTAATTTGTGTGTGTGTGTTATTGTGTTCTTTTCAGAAAATAGGAGACGTTAATCGTGCTCGTTCGCTCTTTGACCAAATGCATAAACGTGACTTGGTTTCATGGAATACCATGATAGATTCGTACGCAAAGGTAGGTGATATGGTGGCAGCTCGGGAACTATTTGATGAAATGGAACATAAGAATGTAATTTCTTGGAGCATTATGATCGATGGGTATTCGCAGCACCGAGATCCCAAAGAAGCATTGAATGTCTTCAATCTAATGCTTTCTAATGACATAAAACCCGATAAATTCTGCGTTGTTGGTGCTATATTGGCTTGTGCCCAATTAGGTGCACTCGATCAAGGAAAGTGGATTCATATCTACATCCGAAAGAACGGAATCACGCTTGATATGGTAGTCAACACAGCCCTTGTGGACATGTATATGAAATGCGGTAGCACCCAAGAGGCTCGTGCAGTTTTCGTAAGCATGTCAGAAAGAAACGTTATTAGTTGGAATGTAATGATATCTGGGCTCGGTATCAATGGTTTTGGGGACGAAGCTCTGAGTTATTTCAATCAAATGGGGAAAGAAGGAATTCAAGCGGACAATTTGATTTATGTGAGCATTCTTTCAGCTTGTAGTCATGCAGGATTCGTAAGCAAAGGTCTTGAAATATTTTGGAAAATACCAAAACCCAAAGTTGAACACTATGGATGCTTGATCGATCTTCTTGGGCGAGCAGGTAAATTGGGGCAAGCACTAAGCTTAATAGCATCGATGCCAATGGAAGCGAATTCGGATTTGTGGGGTTCGATTCTCTTGGCGTGTCAGGTACAGAAAAACGTGGGCGTAGGTGAATTGGTGTTGAATAAGCTTAAGAAGCTGGATGGTGACGATTGTGGGGTTTATGTTGTTATGTCGAATATATATGCTGATAATGGAATGTGGGAATATGTAACGAAGATGAGGAAGATGGTATCGGAGAGAGGGATGAGGAAGGAGAGTGGGAAGAGCGTGATCGAGGTGGTTGATGGTGGGGTCCAGGAATTTGTTTGTGGTAAAAAGGGCCGGGTTCACGGTGACGAGATCCAACAACTTCTTTGGAGCTTATCAAAGATTATGGAATTGGAATAGTTTGGTTAAAAGAGAAGAATGGAGGTATATGTATATACTACTTGCTATCAAGCTTCAAGTGTTATTATTATTGATATTATTATTATTGAATACTTTGTTGAGGCAGTTGTGTATATATGGAGGGAAGTTTAAGGCAAAAGCTCAAAAAATGGTAGTCCTTCAGTAAATTAATTTTTATGCATTTTTAAATATGCACGTGTGCATGTTACAAATTACTTGTATGCACAGGTACATAGATGAACGGCTATCATGGTGTTCTTCAATTAAGGTTTCTCCCTTGTATTCATATGATATGGCTTTTCAGTTTCATGATCGATCATAGATTCGAACGAGATGTGGATTTCTTTCGTAAAGCTAAATCAGAAACGATAACAAATGAGTCCACCGATACCGGTCCGTGTTGTCATCTACCACGGTAAAGAAAACATGAATGTATGAAAGAAACTTGTAATTTGAAAATTAAACAAAGAGAAGAATTATAATTATATAAATCCAACTAAAACTAAAACTAAAACTAAAACTAACATTCCAAAACCATATATAATGTACTCTATACACCCTTCTATACTATACAATTACAATTCAATACCTCAACCTTTTTCTTTTATCATAGTCAGTCCCCCCACCTTCTTGAATTCTTTCTTCTTCGTTTTTCATTTTTGAATACAACCAAACTCCAACAAGAAAATCCTTTCTACTATAAAAAAAAAAGCGTAAAGCATCCAAGTTTCTTTTTATTCACATTTAGTCCCTATATTCTTGAATTTGTTTCTCTTCATCCCCTACGATAATTTAAGTTTCTTCTTCTTCTTCTTGAACGGAACGAATCTGTAACCTTCATTAGAATAGAATATTCATTTTAACTAATTAAGGCGAAAAGCTGTCTTCACTGGAACTAGAATAACCCGATTGACCATCTTTGTTACACGGAAATAGCTTATCCCGTCGAACTTTTAGCCCCGGTGATGCATCAGGAGTCGTTGCCGTGGAGTTGGATTGATTATGCCTGGCTTGCATGGCCGTCGTTTTTCTTATATCGTTACATACACTATCCAAAAGCACCAAGAAATCACGAACAATCACAAACAAGTGCAAACCCTCGTCTTTTCTCGACTTCCCGTGGAAATAATCACCCGTGCTCTTCACCAGCGCCATTATCCTCTTCTCCTCTGCCAACAACCAATTGATCTCGGCTTCCGCATGATCTATGGAATCCACAAGGAAAGCCCGAAACCCCGTTTCTTCGTCCACGGTTTTCATCTCATTGTTTACGAAATCCGTTATTTTACGTAACATGTGTCCTAACTTCAAAACGGTGGATGTTAGGACTTCGCCATCGACGACAGCGGCTTTTTTAACATCATCAAGTTCCTCGCTTAACTTGGAAACGACCTCAAGGCCAAGCCGTCGGTAATATTCCGGCGCTTCTTTGGTTTGTTGTTGCTGAACGTCTTCCGATGAACTCTGGCTAGCTGCCCGGGCAACTTTGGTTCCTTCCGACCGAATGATTTCTTGGACCACGAAAGACAGGAGGGTGGTCTTGCCGTCGGTGCCTTTGACGTCAGAGAGTTTCAAAAGTGTGTCGAGTTTGAATGCTTGGGCCCCACCACGGTACGTACCAACGTTCATACGGTTGCCAGTCTTAAGAACTGCTTCCAGAAGCTTATGGAAGAGTCTACTGTTTCTGAGGGTCGTGCAAGCTACCTGTGAAATAATTTGGAACAGTTTTAGAATAACCAAAAGAATCCAACGAAAATGTACTGAAAACAGTTGACACCCACCCTCTTTGGTAGATAGATCCTACCACGAATTATGTACACTACAGTAATAAAAATTCCTGAATTAATTATCCTTGGCAATCGACTCCCAAATGTCTGTATAGGTTTTGAAAGAGGGAGGTCCCACATCCAAAGCCGAAAAGGACATTTAAGCCCGGTGCATTTAAACAAAATGCCATAAGGGTAAAATAGTCATTTTGAGCCATAAAAGGGCCCCCAAAAGGATCCTGATTACCATACTATTGAGTGCTGAATGCTTGTATAGATCATCCTAAATCACCACCCAAAAGAAAGAAAGAGAAAAAAAAAGTGAATTCACAAGCATGTTCAGGCTCTATAGCCAAAATGGACCGACTCTTGAGGAAAACTGGTGAGTCCAAAATGCTTGAAAAGGATAAAATCGACAGGAAGGGGAAGTTATTATATATATATGTATGTATACCTCTAAAATGGAAAAGGAGTCTTTAAGAGAAGAGGATTCCTCCTGAAGGGAACTCATAAATAACAAAGATTCAAGACGTTTGAAGGGAAATGGAATATCAACCAAGACTTTAAGGAAGCGTTCGGAAGGGCCAAGAAGAGCAACATCACCACCATATGACCGAAGTTTTAGTTCTTCTTCTTGGGTCGGTGCCATCTTCAACAAAGTTGAAATAAATTCTACAGGAAGCTCATTACCTGACCATATTCACATCAACAAAGATGTTAAGATATATATATATATATATAGAGAGAGAGAGAGAGACAGACAGACAGAGAATTTATTTACCTTCCTTGAGGGCATCTGTGACTTCTTCCGTTGTTACATTCCATGCTTTTAGAAGAATTGCCAAATTCTGTGCTTTCTTGGGCTCAATAAGCTGAATCAACTTGGGTTGAGAGTGTATGTTTGGCGTGGTTTTTCCACTCTCGTTCTTATTTTGATTGGTTGAACCATAACCGAATAGATTTTCCATCATCTCCTCATTGAACCTGTTCATCCAAAAAAGTTGATTAACCTTTTCATCCATCCTACTATACTTGGTTTTCTGTTAAAACTATTCATCATTATCATGAAAATGGCAACAACAAAAGAAAAAACACTATTATTTACTAGATGAAGTAATGATTTGGAAGTGAAAATATAAATTCAAAAAGAGAAATAAGTGATCGAATATTCTGAATCTGCCACTATCGGCATTATTCTTCTTGTATGGTGTTTATTTTGCACAAGAAGAGTAATTAGTATGGAAAGAAAAGCCATGTATGATGATGATTCAGAAGACAATAGCTACAGATGAGTAATTAAGGTGTATGTGAAAAATAAAAATAAAAATATTAGTTAATGGTTTAGAAGATTACTGGAATGATCCAGCTTTGATGTCATGCCAAACCATTGATCGGTTAGGACTAGTGTTGACCTTGTCCCAGAAAAATGGCTTTAACTTGGTTTTATTGGCATCAGAATCTCCTTGGTAATTTTCATCCCCAGAGTGTTCTCGGTGATGTAAACCAGTAGTAGTAGGTGGGGGTGGTTTGTTCTTGGGTGGATTAGGTACATTAGCAGCCTTCATGGGTGGTGGTGGTGGGGGTGCTTCAGGGACAGGAACTACCGGAGCTGGTGGTAGTGGAGGTGGTGGTGGTGGTGGTGGTGGTGATGACGTTGATGGTGGTAATGGTGGTGATGACGTTGATGGCGATGGTGATGGTAATGATGGTGGAGGAGCAGTTTTTCCTTTTCCTGGTGGAAGTGGTAATGATCCAACTTCTGATACTTGACCTCCTGGCATGGAAGCACCTTCCATTGACAAATTATGAATCACATCTTTTGCACTTCCGACTTTCTTCGACTTGGGTAAAGAACCTGAAAACAAAATTCTGAATTCTTATTAATTTTGAATATCATTAAGGAGGTGTCTCTATATGTGTTTCGAGAGTCATTATTACGACGTTAACAATTAAAATCAGATAACGGTTGACTAATGTTAGGGATAGGTAGAAAAATCATTTTTTTAAAACAACTAATTATTATGACTCAAGTCGCGATAATAAGTTTAATTGCACATCTAAACAACACCAAATACAAACTTCAAGGGTTGTTAATGTGTTGCAAGGGGAAATGCAATAGGACTTTCCGAGGCCCAACGAACCAACTTTCGATTTCAGAATTCATACAAGTTCAGTATGTTTTAAGACAGAAATGTTAACCAGGATTTAACTTTATAAGAAAGGTAGTACAAACAAGAAAATCCATGTCCTTTTCAATTCAGAAAGCAATAGGTGTGACCTCAAAAGTCAAACTTCCATTTTTGGATGAATAGAATGAATGAATGTGTGCAGGTGAGTACTTACCGGTAGGAAAAAGCCTCACGTCCCTTCCTCCATTATTAGGTTCCCTTCTTCGTTTTTTTAGTTTAAGAAAGCAAACCGAAAACAACAAGAGAATAGCCAATGCTGCGACTGTACTTGAAGTTACTGCAATTATTAGCAACTTACGCTCATTGCTATTGTCTTTGTCTTTGTCTTCTGGAGGTGGCTTTTCTATTTTTTCCGGCGGAAGAGGATCCACATCATTCAAAGGTTTAGGTGAAAGCTTTGGAGTCCGTGTTGGAGATGGGGCCCCATTAGGAATCCGTGTTGGAGATGGAGGAGTGGGTGTTGGAGATGGAGGCTCGTTGGGAGTGGAGGCTGGTGGCTGATGAGATGGAGCTGGTGATGGCACCGGTGCAGGGCCCAATGGTGGTGGATGCGGTTGGCGCCGTCTTCGCCTTCGACGCCGTCGCCTCCGTCGACGCCTTGGTTTGAGTACTCGACCATGATTACCAGACAATCTACGAAGAAACTCTTGCCATCTTTCTGTGTTGGTATCGTTGGACAAAGATCTTTTGGAGTTTAAGCAATGCATAAGAGGTTGTTTAATTTGTTTTGGAGGATGAACCGTGGTCTTTTTTCTTAACAATGCTACATCAGAATTCCTGTTGTAAGTTTTGAGGTTAAAATACTTGATAGCTTCTATAATTTTTTCAAGATGCTTCCTACGCAATATGAAATCCTGTTCTACCTGTATGTAGAAATAAGACATAACTTTCATTAGATTTAGAAAAAATATGAACAATAATGATCATATGTATATCTCTCAGTCATTGTAATCATGGGGTCTAAGTTGTAAACCTCATATTTTAGTAATTGTAATATTTTTAATCAATCAACAAACAGATAGATTGTGTTAAATTTTGGTGACACTCATACATTTTGGGTTGGGAGGCTAAGCGACTTGGACACGCATGTTGCGCTACATTTTATGCAGACGTGGGTGGCTGGCTATCTCGTGTTAGTCAGAAAAGGGGATGGAGACCTAAGGTCACTTGGTCAGCTAGTAGTAGTACACATGCAAAAATGGAACCCTACAACCTTAATTCGTATGCGATCATTATTATTTATATTTATAATGTAACATATTTTCTTACTTTTCTGCTGTGTTTTACATTCTTGAATAGATGACTTGGGTCTTTTTGTTACTATTTTATATTTTTTCTAGCTTTAAATATGTAATTAATCTGTTTTACTCATGTTAGTATGATTCCTAGAGTTTATCTCAAGGTAGTGAGTTGTAGGGTGATTTTTGGATGTTGTAGGGTGTTTTTTGGATGTTGTAGTGTGATTTCTTCCTGGAATATTGGAAATGAACGAATTTGGGAGGATTTTTGGAGATAATAGTATTTCCTCAACATTAAAAGTTGCACAAGATAATTCGCGGTGGACATTTGCTCTTGACAACCAAGCTTGTACTATGTAGGTACAAGACCAATGAACTAAATAAGGAAACCCTAATACTAAAACAAGAAAGTGGATCTCTATAATACTATGATGCCTTTGACAGATGGCCTAAATCATCATCTGAAGATGTCAACACCTGAAGGTCCATCACTTGAAAGCTCATCATTTAACGATGTACGAGCTGAACAAGTGTCCCCATCGGTGACAACAAGGAAAAGGTACGGTCTAAAATGCCTGTTTCACACTACTTTTCTCCCCTCTTGTCAACCTGGTAAGGACAAAAAGCATGCTTATCATTTAATGTGGCATGGTATGGCATTAAATGTGACATAGTTAGCATTTAATGCATTATGGTTGTAACCACTACAAGGAGGAGATACCATACTTTGTCATTATGCTCATTTGTCTTATGAGGAGGATGTTGCCTATATATACCAAGTGAAACCTTGAAGATCAACATGCACAAAAATAGAGCTCAAGAGAATATCTTGCTATTCTTCTAGGTCTTCAAAGTTCATCAAATCACCTACTCCTTGCAACTTCAGTTTCTTTATTGAATACTTGTTAGAGTTGATTGAGTACATTGTAGTGTGTGATCTAGAGGGCGTATCTGTCTATTGAGATAGATTTTTAATAGGATTTTGATCACAAGTTGATCATTAGTTTATTTTCTGCAACAATCTTTTGTATTGTAAAACATATAAGCTCTTTTGAGCTACAGTTTATGCATATTCATATATTGCGGATCTACTGTTTTTAATAAAATTATTAGAACTTTGAAAACATTGTATTGAGCCTCCCTACCATGTTAATGTCATTATTGACTTATTGTTCACCCTAGGAACCAACACTCTATGGTTGCATGCCTTTCTCAACCCCTAAATAGTGCCTTAGAAAAGCTAAAAGTTGGATAAGATGAGTTATTTCTTGCAATCATGTTGCATCATTTTTTTTTATGTTGTAGCATTCTGCCATATTTATTTGTTTAAAAGTCTTAACAAATCTCTACACCGTTGCTCTTTTTACTTTGTTCACATCAGTAGTTCTAATTCACTACTCACAAATATGTCTTCGATTTCGTTATCTGAAATTGTCTTCTTGTTTGATTTAAAAAAGTTCAGATTTTCCAGTCATATGGACCGGTACTTGGTATTTTAACATTATATTACTTGTTTCAGACGACAATGGATTGATAAGTATACATGCATGACTCTTCATTTCCAAATAATATGAGAGAGCTATTCGATACAAATCTCGCAACAGTATGCGACCTCAAGCAGCTTACACAAGTAGCGTAGAGCAACTGATGGGATAAATCGAGTCTAAAGCTCATTTGGTGTTGGATATCATTTCTACAAGAGACTCTTCAATTAGAAGTAGAGAGGATTAGTTGCTTACATTTGGAGGTTGTTATCGATTTAATAAGCATTTCATTCTACCCTTTTACTTGTTGAGTATAATACATCTTAGGGTTTCATTGAGAGGACATACACGGTTGTAAGGCCATGAAAACTTGTTATGTGATTGTGTTGCTACATTGTTGCGTTATTTACTTGTCTTATAGTCGTGAACATTGTGTATCATTTGTGATACCTTTTGTTCTCGCATTTCGGTTGTTGACTTGTTAGGTGGGTGTTTACACATATTTTAGGTATTTTATTCAATAGAGTAATGTTTTAAATAAGAATTGTGACGACGAAGACTTTGGAAAATGTTAATGGAAGATGAAAGTCGTTTTGGAGACCGATCGTTGTCATGTGGTTGTATATGTTCCTAAGGATTTGGATCTAGGTATATCGGCACAAGGGATCCGAGAAAATGAGCGTTGGGCTAAGTTGACACTTTAGATGTCCATGGGAGACAATGTGATACTTGACGTCATTTTTGAGAATAATGTTGTGGTTATTTGGAGAAAGCTCAAGGCGCTTTTTTGGCCAAGTCTTTGTCCAAGCGGTTGAGTTTGATGAAGACCCTTTTCTCCGTTTAAAATGCAGAGGGATCAACCGTGAATCAATATATGATTACTTTTTAAGATCGTGTGATGCATATAAAGGTTGTTGATTTGAAGGTCGCAACCAATTCTTCATTTTGGGTTGCGTCATTTGACACACATTGGGTCGTTTCCTTGACATTCGTTGTATAGTCACGGAAATGGCATTCGTTTGGGGTTTTGTTTTGAGTGCACCCATTTAGGTCTCGATTGGTTTTCAATTTCGGAAGTTCGCTCATGTTTGAGTTTCTCAATAATATTCATTGGCAATAGTTTGAGGGTGACACAAGAATCCATGTTCTGTTTAAGGGTTAACGTCCTTAGAACACATTCTTCCATGTGTTAGGCAATAAAGCTTGTTTTGGTAACTATGTTCGTATATTGTGGTAACAAGGTTCAATAGTTCGGGTGGTTGTGCTAGCTTTTGCGTTTGGAAGCCTCTATGTGTATTTTGTGGTGTTGTTGAACACGTTCTAGATACCTGTTTGGACCATGAGAGTGCTCATAAGAGAGGTGGAAGAAAATGATGATTGGGTGGTTTGAACCGAGGTTGAACTTCAAGAGTTTGTAGATGCGAGAGACGGTCTTCTTTGGTCAAATGTACGAGAAAGCAATAGGAGGTAATGAAGCAGTCGAGCCAAGTACAAGAAGTAAGAGAGAGCGGTATAGGGATAACTCAGATGACGAAGACATTGTACATGAAGGGGAAACTAAGTTATATGAAGAAGTCATCGTATTAGATGAAGAAGTCATCGTATTAGATGAAGAAGTCATCGTATTAGATGATGTTGATTCGGATGTTGAACGAGGTGCTTGCAATTAGCTCGTTCATGAACACTTTTCCTAGTTTATTTATGTGAAACATACTTGCTCAAGTTGATGTTTTGATGTGGAAGTTATGTATTTTTATTGACTACATATAATATGTTAAGTTATTAATATTTTATGCATACCTACATGTATCATCTATATATATATATATAATTCTAATTATTATATGAACCGCTATTTTTGGACCGCTTTACCATCACGATAACCATTATTTCAAATCATAGTACTGACAGTTGTAACAGCATAAGCAAACTATAAGTTTGTAAGTTTTGTTTTCATCTTCAATTCTTGACTCGCCTCCTTCTCTCGACTCAACACATAATCATATAAGGGTAGGTTAAAGGGAACATTCATATGTGAATCATTGTAAAATCAATCTGAAGATGCGTATGTGAACCCATACGAATATTTTGTAACATTAGATCACATATGCACTTTCTAACCTTTTCCTCTTAACTCCCAACGATATTTAGCGTTCTTATTTGAACCTCGATCCCATTACCCATTAATCTAGTGGGTCTCACTTCTAGTAATAAACTATCATATATATATATATATATAGAGAGAGAGAGAGGGAGGTTCAAGGGAAAACCTCAAAAAAATGAAAAACTGAAGAACACTCTAATAGCCCTTCATCTACACGGTATGCACTTGTGCATATAAGTAAGTTAAGTTGTTTTTTTGGTTTTATGCACAAGTGCATCATGCATTTGTGCATATATGCACGTGTGCATGTTACAAATTACCTGTATGCACAAGTGCATACCGTTCAGATGGAGGGCTACCAAAGTGTTCCTTAGTTTTCCGTTTTTTTGAGGTTTTCCGTTGAACCTGACCCTATATATATATATATATATATATAAGATCAAAACTTAGCCATTGAAAAGACAAAACAATAAAGCTCTTGACTCATGACCTATTTCTACAAAATCTCTTTCTTCCAGCTTTTGGTGGGTTAGGGTAAGACGAATTATGGTTTATAAATGACTTAGCTTCAACATGTTTTGTGGCCTTTTCTTTGAAAAAGAACAATAAGGAATCCCATTGATTGAACTTGGTTTATTTGTAGTTTTTAGTATATGCAGATTCATTAGTTTAGTTGGCTTTTTTAGGGTCATCATGTGGATGTGGTAATGGTAATAAATTTTGGCTGCATTATCAGCCACCACCTCACAATTGCTCTCTATTGACAAAAAACTCTTTTGCAATGGTTTTTAAACTTTACATCACTTGAGATGTGTTTGATGTTGAAGCTATATATTTTTCTTTATGGAACACATATTATACTTGAAGTTCTGTAGATATGCAAACATACACACCCACACACATATACATAATTCTATTTATTATATGAATCGTTATACCACTGTTTTACAATCACGATAACCGCTATACCAAATCATGTTCCTAACTGCTACGAGAATTTATGTGAAACTTGCATGACTTGTCTAATTTATGTTTTGATGTTGAACTTAATGTTTTTATTCAATACCTATAATAACTTTAATTAAGTTGTGAAAGGCATATATATATATATATATATATACATACAAATACATAATTCTAAGTAATATGCCACTCTTTTGTGATGGTGATAATTGCTATATCAAATCATGTTCTTTAATGCTATTTTATATTTAGACTTTTTGTAACATCATTGGAAAGGATATGTATGATTGTTAGTCAAAGAGTGAAGTTGTATAAAACTACATTTCTATCTATTAATTAATTAGGATACATTACATAGCTAAACAAAGAATGCATTCAAGATCAATTCTTCAAAAATAGTCTTAAATAACGAGCAATAGAAGGCTAAAGAAAACAGAACATTCAACTATTTATTTAACAGAATAGAATAGAATGGAATAAATAAAAAACCTTCATGCGTGATACATCTATTTAAAAATAAACTCAGGTAAACAAGTTAAAACACAATTAAGAAGACAATGTATGTATAATTAGAGAGGCAATAAAGATTCATACTGTATCATGAGCCGGCCAACGGACTCCATTGCCATACAAAGCTTTATCTACCATTCTGCGATTTCCTTCACAAAAGCAAAAGCCCGGCACCGACACAAGAAAAAAAGCTACCAAAACACCTAAATAACCTAAGCTTCTTGCATCCATCGGCTTCTTAATCTACTACTATTCACTTCCATCATTCTACACTTGCCATTTCATCAATGTTAAAATCACCCCATATTTTCGTTCGCCTTTACACGAATCAGAACGTCACCAAATTTGCAAAAGGAAAATGGCATTAATTATTTAGTTGCAATCTCCAATCAATAATACCCTTATTATTTGTAAACAACAATTTGGGGCGTGATGTTGGTTTCATAATGCAATCTTCAAACAAACAAAACCCACGATATTCAAAACTTCACCAATCTCCCATAGATTTCTTTGTGAGTTTAGATCGGAATGCACTATCGAATCAAAAACCCAGAACAACACTCAAAAACTATATAAAATCCTCAACAAAAAATGATCTACCTAACCCAACAAGAATAGGAGAATGATTTCGTTTAACAAACTCCATGAAAGAACTAACCTTAATTGTTCAATGCTGAAGCGGAGAGTGCACACAAATTAAAAATCAGAATTTAGGTAAAACTATTGTATAATTGCGTGGAACATTCCAAAAGAAAACCAGAAACCCTGGTTTTTTGTGTTCGTTAGAACATTTTTGGCTGTTTAGAAACTTTTCATAGGTTCATTTAGGGAAATTGACAAAAATAGCCATAACAACAAACATTTTAAGAAAATAGCCATTCCCTCTCCCAGATTGCAAAAATAGCCATTTTGACCCGACCCAACCCGAGTGCGGACCGCACTCGAACCCAAAACGACGTCGTTTAAAGGCTTAAATGATTTTTTTTTAAATCTGGATATGGCACCGCACTTGCGGAGTGCGCACCGCACTTGAGGAGTGCGTACCGTATAGCGGAGGAGGAAAAACAACGTGAATTGTGATTTTAAATTGCATTTTACATTTTTAACCCCTATACTTATTTACTTATTTTACTTTATACCTTTTAGTTTCATAATTTAATTTTACATTTAACACATATAATCGTTTATTAACTAAAACACGTTAAAAAATACGTTTTAATTTTAACAAGTTATACCATTATAATCGTCTCTTCGATATGTTCGAAATAAGCCAAATATTGAATTTTTTTGATTTATATATTTTAATATATCATACACACTACATAAAAAATAAGTTTTAAAAAATAGTTTTTAACAAATAATTTTAATAGAAAATATTTTAATATATATCATATATGATTATTATGTTAATCCGCGATAGGAGTGTAAAACAAAATTGAAAATACGTTAAAATTGAATTTTAAATATAAAAAATATTTTTTATGTAATATATATGATATATATTAAAATATATAAATCAAAAAACTTCAATATTAGGCTCATTTCGAACGTATCGAAGAGACGATTATAATGATGTAACTTGTTAAAATTAAAACGTATTTTTTTAACGTATTATAGTTAATAAAAATTATATGTGTTAAATGTAAAATTTAAATTATGAAACTAAAAGGTATAAAGTAAAGTAAGTAAATAAGTATAGGGGTAAAAGTGTAAATATCAAATCAAAATCACAATTTTGTCGAAAAATTGAAATGTTACACTTTCAACCCCTATACTTATTTAATTATTTTACTTTATACATTTTAGTTTCATAATTTAATTTTACATTTAACACATATAATCGTTTATTAACTATAATACGTTAAAAAATACGTTTTAATTTTAACAAGTTACACCATTATAATCGTCTCTTCGATACGTTCGAAATGAGCCTAATAATGAATTTTTTTGATTTATATATTTTAATATATATCATATACATTACATAAAAAATATTTTTTATATTTAAAATTCATTTTTAACGTATTTTCAATTTTGTTTTACACTCCTATCGCGCATTAACATAATAATCATATATGATATATATTAAAATATTTTTTATTAAAATTATTTGTTAAAAATTATTTTTTAAAACTTATTTTTTATGTAGTGTATATGATATATTAAAATATATAAATCAAAAAAATTCAATATTTGGCTTATTTCGAACATATCGAAGAGACGATTATAATGGTATAACTTGTTAAAATTAAAACGTATTTTTTTAACGTATTTTAGTTAATAAACGATTATATGTGTTAAATGTAAAATTAAATTATGAAACTAAAAGGTATAAAGTAAAATAAGTAAATAAGTATAGGGGTTAAAAATGTAAAATGCAATTTAAAATCACAATTCACGTTGTTTTTCCTCCGCAAGTGTGGTGCCGCATCCAGATTTTAAAAAAATCATTTAAGCCTTTAAACGACGTCGTTTTGGGTTTGAGTGCGGTCCGCACTCGGGTCGGGTCGGGTCAAGTGCGGACCCATGGCTATTTTTGCAATCTGGGAGAGGAAATGGCTATTTTCTTAAAATGGTTTGTTGCTATGGCTATTTTCGTCAATTTCCCGTTCATTTATCTTCTTCTATCCCTGTTTTATAATATTAAATTTACACTTTAATCCATTATTGGTAGGGCTGTAAACGAACCGAACGTTCAGCGAACCATTCGTGAATCGTTCGGCGGGAAGTTCATTCATGTTCGTTTATTTAATAAACGAACGAACATGAACAAGTTTTTTCGTTCGTTTAGTTAAACGAACGAACATGAACAAATGTCTCGTTCGTTCATTTATGTTCGTTTACGTTCGTTTAATGTTGTTCGTTTATGTTCATTTAGCTAAATTTATTTACTAATAATAAATATATTAAGTTAGGATTATTATTATTAATATAATGATATTTTTATTTTCAATTAATTAATAAAGATATGGAAGGATCAAATGATCAATCAGCATGCATGCTTTCTTTATATGTGTTTGTAGCTTAAAAATAGCTTGCTTAGACCGATGTGGGATGGATTGAATTTCAAGAGAGGCCCCAACAATCTGACTTCATCTTTGAGTGTGTGAACTTGTCCCACATCGGTGGTAAGACAAAGGGAATGGCTCATCTCCTTCTTATAAATAGCCCTTCATCCCCTTATAAACTTGAACTTGACTACTTCCTGTGGTTTGAGCCTTTGCTTGAACTCTTTTGGAAGACCCAAATGGCTTGAGCCTATGCGAAAGTTTTGGTTGGAGCACCCCTTGAAAGTGGGTGCACCGTTTGTTTTTAAAGTGTTTTTGTTTGATTTGTTCGATTAGTGTTCGTTTAGTAACTTAGCGAACAAACATGAACGAACACGAACTAAGTTTTTTCTTAAACGAACGAACACGAACAGCAAAATTTTTGTTCGTTTAGTGTTCGTGTTCGTTCGTTTGTTCGGCTAAGCTAAACGAACGAACATGAACAAGGTCTTGTTCGTGTTCGTTCGGTTCGTTTACAGCCCTAATTATTGGCATACTTTGGCAAAAAAATGTTTTATAAGTTAGTTTATTGATAAGTTAAAAAATAAATTGAAGTCAAAATAATGAGAACCCTGTTGAGTTTCAGCATTGCCATCACCCAGACGAGTTTCATTCATTTCATTGATGGAATGGTTAATAAAATCGTTGTGGATACAAGGATTTAAAAAAGGAGGCATGATAATAAAAATACAAGGATAAGTAAGGGTACAAGAGTGTCTCTCTATCAAGTGAGCCATCTCGTTAGCTTGTCGGCTTATAGCATGGACGGAGAAATGGTCCTTGGTGTTGAGGATGCGTCTAATGTCTTTGATAATGTCACCGAACTCCGAGTTGTCCATTGTTTCGGTATAAATGGTGTCAACTACCGCCTTAGCATCCGATTCAAAAATAACATTGTTATCTTCCCGCATGGAAACCCAAAGGAGGGCCTCACGAATGGCCAACGCCTCGCACTCTCGAATGGAGGGAAGAGAGCTAATCGGAGAGGCTTTGGCGGCGATGAAATCTCCATTACAATTACGGAGGACAACCCCAAGTCCCGCGGTAGAATCCGTTTTAAATAACGCGACGTCCACGTTGCATTTTAAGAAGCCGCTTCTCGACGGGAGCCAAGAGACCGTGTCGGGCCGATTGGAGGTATCGTTCATCACCAAGGAAAGATTTTTGGAGTCCTTCCAGTCCGAAAGGATTTGATTAGCACGTCGAATACCCGAAATTGGGTCACGAGGGCCTTCATTCCAAAGCACGTCGGTTCTTCGATACCAAGTACTCCATAAGATCATGAGGAACTTTTCACTTAAATGGCCGGGATTTTCATTGAGGTAGCTAAGTTCCTGCAAGGAATTCACTAATAGGTGGGTTTACACCCCCCCTAAATTTACCGCAAGTGTACGGGTCGAATCAAGTAATAGTACTTAGAAAGTACGAGTATCGAACCAAAGGAACCAGGTGTCAAGTACCACAATGACGGTATAGATTATTAACTAGACGAATGCAAATTGATTTGTTTTGTTGATTGTTGGAACACGAATTAAAACTTTAATTAATTCAAATAAGAGGAAGAGTTGGAGGGTTGGATTCCTCATGGAAATAATCAATTAACCAAACAAATTTGACATGATTGAAATAACTTCAGGATGACTGGCATAATCACATTCCATTACTATACTCTATCAAGCTATAGCAATAATCATTCAACACATTGTCATCTATCGATCTAAACAGTTATAATTGAACAATCAGTGATTAAAAGCCACAAAGAACGAATTATCATATTTCTATCTCAAATTCATCCAAGACATAAAGGATTAATCAAATCTCAAAACTTTTCTCAAAGGTTAAAGATTTATAAAATCAAATAATAGTTGATCGGACTATTACAAGCATTTAAAACAATCCCAAATGTTTCATCCATCTATATCAAACCAATCACATCTATCCGCAAAACTAAACGATTATCCATCTATGATTCACACCAACCCCCCAACATGAACGGATTAGTTCATATTGGGAGTTTTAAAACTCAGAAATGAAACAATTAAAACGAAAGTAAACATGCTTTGTTCTAAAGAAATGAAATCTATAAACTCCCTGAAAAGCTTAAGCCGCCGATGAACGTACTCGATTCGCCTTTTGATTCTCGTTCCGTGATGTTTCTAGCCCTCTTCTCGCCTTCAAAAGCCGCCTTCTATCTCCCAGAATCGCCCAAAGAAAGTCTCCAAACGTAACTGATGATGAATCCCTCAACTCTAGCCGACATATAGAATAAAAACGGCCAGAGCCTAGGCGCGTATGGCGGCGCGTGTTGGGTCATGCGGAGAGGCGCGCTGAGCACTGGAATGCTCTCAAAACAGACTCCCGCGCGCATGGCAGCGCGTATGGAGTAGCGCTGGGACCCGCACCGAACACTGGAATCTTTGCAAATAAGTAGTGGCGCGTTTGGAGTAGCGCCACGAGCCGTGCAGAGC
>JAWVWS010000472.1:0-87000 GCA_033807775.1 Saussurea involucrata | reverse complement strand
GATGATTCTGATGATGACCAACCTGGTCCATCAGATAATCATGAGGGGGAGAATGTAAGGGAGAAAGCTACGAGCAGAGGAATTCAATCTCCACCAATCGCAGCAGAACCAATCAGCCAAGCCCCTCGAGAACAAACCCAACAACAAACTCAAAGAACCACAGAGAATACACCCATCTCTGTGGATTCAACCTCTGAAGAACCCAACACTACAGAAGCAGATAAGCAAACCTCAGAGGCAACAACCGCCCCTGAGGTAATCATTTTGGAAGAAACAGATGAACCAACCACAGAGAAAACACCCACCTCTGTGGAAACACCCCAAACCATACCCAGAAGAAAGTCGATTGCCACCAAACCAAAAAGAGCAACGACCTCTGCTTCTGACATTCTGAAAAGGATGCACACAACAATGAGTGATCGTATGGTGAAGAGAGAAGAAGAAAGGCACAGGTTCACTTTAGCTTTCAGAATGGCAAGAAGATTCAATGAAAACACTTCATCAACAGAAACTGAGCTCACAGAAGAAGTCACCAAACAACCTCCAACAGAGGTTACAGAGCAAGTCAAGCCAACAGAACCATCGCCACAAAAGTCCTCTAAGTCACAATCGTCAAAATCCACAGAGGCAACCTCCATCAAACCTACAGAAGTGCAAACCTCAAATCCCACAGAAGCAACAGGTTCTGCCACGACAACAAAAGATAAAGGCAAAGGGATACTGACAGAAGAGCCTAAGAAGAAGAAAACATTGTCAAAGCCAACAGAGAAACTGATGAAGAGTGCGTTTGACGCCTTTCAAACCCCAAAACCCGAAGAAGTTGACTGGGCACATGGATTGAAGCCTCTGTCAGAAATTCCTTTAACTGGTAGAGCTGCAGAAGTTGTTCAATAGATGGAGAGTCTCAGAAGACAAATTCCACGACCTGGTCCAACACATGAAGAAATGGAAGAAGTGGTATACAAATACCTCTACAAACAATCCTTTCAGATAAACTATCCAAAAGATCATGTGACAGATCCAAGGATCAGAGAAGAATTTGAGAACATCTTCACGAGAACAAAGCCAAGAACCAAAGCAGATGTTTTCTCAATTCACAAGATCAAAAAGGTGATCTTCTGCCGATTCTCCTTCACAAGAACCTATCCAAGGGTCAGGTACAATCTTTACAAAGTCAGAAGAGAGAACAATTCAGAATCTACCTTCGCTGATGCTGACTTAAGAAACATCAATCCATACGATCTACCTGACCTTCTGCAATGGACAAAGGACAACTACAACACAGAGGCAAACACCAGAGCCTATCAAGTATTGAGAAAAGCGATGAGGGAAAAGCTTCTGCTCTACAGCATGATAGATTTCCAGCTGGGAAAGGATCTCGGTCTCAAACATCTGGATCTACGACCACCAGAGGATCGCTGCCCACCAGACGCCATACCAAACTCAATCATCACAGAACCACGGTTTGGGTAAGTATTTCAAAACCCTCAAGGCGAAACTTAACTATTTGTATGCATGGACTGTCAGAAGTACGCAACAAATACTCTGAACAAGTTCAGAGCAAGCCTTGTGAAATACAGAGGTTCAAAGAAAATGGAAAAAGATGCTGCAGATACAATCATAAGAGAGATTGACGCAACAATTCGCCTAAGAGAACTCTGCATCAGATTCTACAAAGAGATCAGAAAAGTCGGCAGAGACAACAGAAGCTACAACGATTTCAAAGATGCCAAAATCTGATTCTCAGACCTCCAATCTCTGCAAACAAAGTTTTATCTTTCATTTTACTCAAATGTAAAATGCCTCTGGCATATTTCTAAATGAAAGAAATTTCGAGGTATTGTTTAACCTCTGTCTTATCTAACTTAGCCAAACTTAACTCAAGTTCAAATTTTTTATTTTTCACTACTTAGGGGGAGATTGTTAGCTTCAATCTTCCTAATCATAGAAGTATTTAGAAGTAGTGAAAAATAGGCTAAGTGAAGAAAGCCTCTTACAGAGGCTCTGCCAACATTACCGAGAAATCAAGGTCAAGAAGCTACAGAAGCAGCAGAGGCTTCCTACAGAAGCTCTGTCATACGCACAAAGAAGACCAAAGACTCGGAATCCGGCGAAGACTGCTCCACAGAGGACCAGACCGCAGAACCTTTGTAATTCATTACAGAGCGTCTGTGGTCTATGAAGACTTGGAAGATATTACTGGATACGTTCATCAACTTGCATGAAAAAGTACTGTCAAAACACGTGTCAAGCTCTTAGTGGACTCAATAGGGCATGGTACAAAATAGACGTCTGCGCCATTTAATGCATTTACCAATAGTACATCTGCTCCATTAAATGCGCATGGCTCAAACAACTGCTCACACCATCCAGTCCACTGTTCACACCATTCAGTTCACTATTCATGCCGTAAAAGGAACAATGACCTACTTCATAGTCTTCTAAGAGTAGTATAAAAGGAAGTCTCATGTTGAGATCTCCCTAAGAACGAATACACAAGGAATCACTAATACTCTCAAACTTTATTGTCAAATATCTGAGTGTTATATTCTCACACACACCAACAGTTCTTAATCTGTTCTTCGTGTTTTTATTATATATTGAATAACAGTAACTGTTCAAGAAATCCTTTTTATTCCTTACTGTTTTCTTTATATATGAGCGTTCTAATATCTATCAAACATATCTGTTAGTTAAATACGCTTCCGCATTAAACTCTAAATTCAACTAATAGACTGTTAATCTTGATTAAGTGTATCTGGGTTCCAACAACTTGTCTAACGGGCGGAAGACTATTCAAATCTTCTAGAAAAACTTCCGGAAATTCACAAACAACCGGAATATTTACCAAATTATTCTTTTCTAGTTTAGTATCTATCACATAAGCTAAGTAACTAGGGAAACCTTTACTGATACACTTACGACCTTTTAACATACAGATAAGGCATGATTGATGATTTCTACGGTCACCATAAATCACTACTGGTCCCTTATCAGGTAAGACAACATTAATCAACTTCTTATCACAAACTATACTAGCTTGATTCTCGGCTAACCAATCCATTCCCACTACCACATCAAACTCAATTAGAGCTATCAGAAACAATTGGATAGGTACTCCACACCCATCTATATTTATCACACAACTATCAAATACCTCTTTAACCGATACTTGATTATCATTTGCAGTATCTACCATTAAAGCATGATCTAACACTTTAGACTTTAAATGCATATAAGCAGCAAATGAAGGAGACACGAATGATCGGTTTGTCCCGGAGTCAAATAACACTTTAGCACGTGTAGAGTTTATTAAGAATGTACATGTAACCACATCAGGAGTTTCCTCCACTACTTGTACTATCATCTGAAAGGCACGACCCCTAGCTCTTGGTAACTCTGGCCTTGGTACTATCGGTCTTACACCCGCTGGTCTCACTGAAGTACCACCCTGTTGTATTCTCCCCCGTGGACAATCAGACTGAATGTGATCAGGAGAATTGCATGAGAAACAAAATCTAGTTACCCGACAGTCTTTAGCAATATGGCCGGTCTTTCCGCACCTGTAGCAAACTCGAGGATCAACTTGGCAATTTCCTTGATGAATACGATTGCACTTTGGACAAGGTCTTTCAGCTGGTATGAAAGGTGTACGAGTATCAAATCTCTCGACTCTAGACTTCTTTGGATCATACTGTGGTCCTTCCCATTTTCTTTTTCCAGTACTCTTATCACCAACATCTCTTCCTCTATCCCGTTCCACATCTTCCGCGGCATCTACTGCGGCTGAGAAGGTTTCCGGTCCCTTTGCAATCACTAGACTTTGGATTTCTGACTTTAACCCGAAGATAAACCTATTCATCTTCAGTGCCTTCGTGGCAACATAGTACTCTGTGAAATGATACTTCTCCAGGAAACTAGCAGTATAATCCCTAACCGATAAACTTCCCTGTTGCAGGTTCATGAACTCTTCCTCCAGTTGTCTAACTACTGCTTGAGGAAAAAATTGTCGTTTGAAAGCTATTGTGAATTCATCCCAAGAGAAAGTAGAATACACATCAGATCCTCTAGGGGTAATGAGAGCCTCCCACCAATATAACGCGTCCGCCTTCAACATTGCAGTTCCATATAGCACTCTATCTTCGTCGGCACATTTACTGGTCTCGAAGATAGCTTCTATCTCCTTTAGCCACCTCATGGCCTTCACTGGATCTCTTTCCCCTGCATACGTTGGAGGTTTGCAGCTTAAAAACATTTTGTAATCACACTTCTTTGGCACCAGTATGATCGTAGGTGTGATGGGCATCTCGTCTTCCAGACCAGGATCTGGTATTTTAGTTTTAGTGTGACGAGTTCGGTTAAACATGGCTTGTATATTTGCTCGCAGTCTTCCCATTTCAGCGGTCATATCGTCCCTTGTAACAAATTCCACGCCTTGAGATTGAACTCTACCTCCCGTTCTGCCCCTACCTCGTTCTCCCCCTATTCCCCTTGTCCCGACTGTTGGATTTGTTCGGTTAGGATTTCCTCCTCCCTGTCTATTCGTATTTAGAGTACCGCTTGCCATTCTGTTGATTTCAACAAGGTTAATATACACGTAAGCACATACCCCATATAATAAGGTATTCCAGTCCAACCATGTACCTGTAAGTTCACAATTACACTGGCCAGATGTAATCTAAAATTACCTTACATGATGTTCCTTCTACCTTTTATATTTAACATCCCAAGGTTCTAATACAATAGGGACATCCTACTTCACATGCAGTTTAAGTCTAGGTACAGATACGAATACCTAAATCCCTTAAATTAGGGCTCTGATACCATCTGTAACGACCCGGTTCTATAACATGCATCAAATAACATATATTGCATAACATCGTTACATAACAAAAGATACATCATATAACAAGTACGGTCCCTTAGTCTTTACAACCAAAATAAGGTGTTTCATTACAAACTTTTTGCTAATTAATTACATGATATCTAATAACGAAGTTATAACTACAAAACACATCATAGTCTTCAAACTATAAGTCTTCCCAAAAGCTAGCCACCGATTACTCTATTCACTTGCTCTTGCCCGATCCACGACCTGGAATACATATTTTTAAAACAAAATGAGGGTTAGACCTAGTGGTCTAAGTGAGAAAATCCCTGTTAGTTTAAAACCATTTGCAAAAACACCGTATACATCATTCAATTATAAACACCAATTATAACTCATGCAACGTGTACTTTCCTGTCTCATTTCCATGGCCATATTAGATGGTTGCGAGCCAACTAATAAATTTACTCTGATGTACAAAATACAGCCAACACCGATGTCCCTCTGTACAGCCAACTCCACTGGTCCTAAGCCCGGCCAACGTGCTCTCGTGTAGTGTAATACTTGTATAAATATAATATACACTTCAATATATCATACTTTATACATATGCACATAATTACACTACTTATCACATTATCAAACCACATATATGTATTCCAGTTTGAAAATATTTAAAGTAAAACTCACCTGATTGCTTATTAAAACGCTTTCAAGCTTTTTCCAACAGATTCAGCTTTCACTCCAAATTCACAGAATCTGAAACAAATAGATACAAATATCCATTTACCAAATGGAGCACATAATACTTACTAGAGCTAAGAACTCGAGATAAACCTATCTAACTCTTATCCTCAAATGTTTCTCCCAAACCCAAACTTATATCCAGTCCTCATTCATATCCTATTCAAGAGTCAACAAAACACAAAACTACTAGATACTCAAAAGTATCAGAAATCTCAAAAATGACCAAACAGCTAAAGTTTCCGGATACTACAATACTATCCGGACAACTCAAACAATCCGGATAGCATAACTTTCCGGACAATCTAAATAATCCGGACAACTCCACTTTCCGGACGACATAAACAATCTGGACGACACCCGGAAACCAAAGAAATCCGGACACCATCCGGTAACTAATATCATCTGGAAACCATGGAAAAGAGGAACTTATCGGGTAGTTGATTCGTCCGGACACCATTAGAACAACTTCCGGACACTATCAAAAGGGACTACCGGACACCACCATAATGTGTCTGAAAACCTCTGTCTGTTTACCCCAATTTTACCCAGATTCGACAGAAATTACTACTAGACATGAAATCGGCTATTCTACTCCGATAGAAACTATCTATTAGCAATTACCAACATTAAATGTAAAGGAAACATACCTCAATTCACTTCCAATGGTTTTATGGACACAATCTTCGAGATTGTTCTTCAAGTTTTAAACTCAAAATCTTAAACTTGTTCTTCATATGTTTTTCCAGAATCCTTCTCTCTAAGGGAAACTGGGAAACGTGGCATTTACTGTTTTGTATTTCTTATTCAAAACAAAGAAAACCCTAATCTTCATTAAGACATCTTTGTCTGAATGAAATGGACAAAATTCGACAACATCTTATTGGAAACTCTTTCCACATTAAGACATTGTTCTTCATTTATTCTTCGTGTTTATATATGTTAAACAGAAATGGCATCTTCAGCTGCTGCTCCTACCGCCGAGAAATCTCCTGCAACGGAGAAACTGACTCTACGAAAGGCTCCTCAGGTAAAGTTTACGCTTGAGAAAGTAGACTTTTCGAAATCAAACAACCTCTATGCGCTTTTCGATTTTCTTCCTCGAAAGCAAGTCACGCATCTGAATGATGCTGTGAATTTTCTCCAAACATGCTCCTTATTCAAAGCCTTAACCTTCGTACGCTCTGCCCATAAATTCCTTCTATCTCAGTTCTGGTATACTGCCAGACACACTCAGGTTCCTTCATCCAAAGACCCTAAGAAACTCCTTGATGTCATTCTCTGTGACACCAAATTTGGCACAACCAAAATCAACTCTGCCATTATCAGGCGAGCACTCAGCCTACCCACTGCCACCAAAGAAAAACCCTTTATCTCTCTCCCAAACCACAAAAACCATGCTGATAGGGAAGCCATCACTGCATTCTTTGATGCAATGGGTTACGTATGGGACACAGGGAGGGACAAGGAGATTGAGAAGAAACTAACCATGATCAAGAAATCCAAAATGCCAAGCGAGATGAACTTCATCTTCGCACACCTGATAAGCTGCATGACAGCGAAGAGTGGCTCCTTTGATCAAGCTGAAAGGTCTCCATGTTGATTGGGCCTCGATCATCTATGACGACCTTGCATTCAGAGTAGATATGGCTGATAGACCTTCATGGGTTCCATATCCCAGATTCATCAGCGTCGTCTTTCAACAGGGACTTGGGGACAAGTACCTAAAAGAGGGTGATATGAGACTCTCTCAGGTTGGCCCTAAGGTGCTCGACTTCAAGCCGCTGGCAAACGAGGTACGTCTTACTACTCTTTTATCTCATCGTAATCCTCATTCTTCTACTTCTGCGGCTCATTCAGTGGAAATCCCCACCGCTGATACCCAAGCTGCACCCTCCACTCCTTCTCGAAAAAGGAAACAATCTACTTCCCAACTTGGTTCCAAAAGGATCAAGAAAACCAAGGAGCAACCCCCCCCCCAGCATTCACATGCTGAAGACTCCACAACTCATCTTGAAGAGCTGATGGATAGTTCAGCGGTACGCTCTGCCACAGCTGATCAAGCCACCCCTTCCATCCCAGCTTCAGCGTCTCTAAACGCTAATTATAAACTTGGAACATAACCCACCTCCTTCAGCCTCTCTAGAGACTGAAGTGATTTTCAGCGAATCCAACGCTAAACCTCGCACCCAACCAATCTTCTCATCCTTCATTCCTCCCACCTCTCCCTTGGTCACTCAAACTCTTCCCCTATTCTCCTCAACAAACATCATCCTCAGCGACACTACTGCTGAACATCTTCAGAGGATGATAGGACAAAACACATGACCTGCAGGTACTTCCAGTCGTCAGGGAACTATTGAAGACGACTATGAAACTTTCTCAGGGTTACGAGGCTTCGACAACTTCGCCAACCCGCTTGCAGGTATACACATTATCCCAAACACTTCTCTCTCTCAACCCCAAACTTCTGAGCTTTCCTCTGTTAATAAGTTAATAACTGTTTCAGGTCCTAATTTGGGGGATATCAACACCTCCCTGAAGGCCCTGGAAACAAAGGTGGAATCTTACAACACCACTCTCTCCACAAACTCTTCAGCGGTTACAGACGCTGGAGAGAACCTCAAAAAGCTGACCGAGGTTGTTGAAAATAAAGCCTCCAAAGCTGATATGGAGAAAGAGGATGGCAGCATAGGAACTTTTGCTACCACCCTCGCTGAAACCTCCACCAACGTCAACAATCTCAACCTCACCAACACCACCCTCGCAACAAACTTCACCACTCTGTCCAATGAAGTCACATCATTGAAGACAGAGGTTGGTACTCTTAAGGGTGAGGTCACCACGGTCAAAGATCTCCTTCAGCAGATACTCAATCGCCTGGACGCCGCAAAGTCTCACTTTACTCAGGCCGATAGAGAGGATCTTCGAAAACTTGCCCCTGCTATATCTGGCCTCGACGACAGATTAGCAGTGGTCGAACTTTGTATGGGACTCACTGGCCGAGAAGACAGTGATTCTCATACTACTGATGCTGATGCTGTTGATGTTAACTCCCCACCTCATCTTGAGGATGAGGGGGAGAATGTTGAATAAGGTCATCCCCATGCTGATGAAGGGGAGACAAATAACACTGCTTCTGATAAACCTCAGGGAGTTGAAAACCCTGAGGGAACCGAGAAACCTCCCTCTACATCTGTGGGGGATCAACTCGAAGACCAACACAAGGAAGTTGTTGCTGATGTGACTGAACCTTACTCTGATGAGGTCGAATCTGAAGTAGAAGAAGCTAAAGACGAAGAACCCATCGATATAGATGATGAAGAACCATCCTCATCCCCTAAAGATGATGATGATGACGATGATGATGATTACTTCTTCTTCGTTGAGCCCAAGAAGGCCCCTGAGAAAGGGATTTCAATAAATGAACCTTCAGGGGAGACGACCAAGCCAAAGCCTGCAGGGTCTGAAGCTGATAAAGGCAAAAACAAAGGCCTCGCTGCAGAAGGCAATCTGGCTATCCTTCAGATTAAGCCAGCTTGTCAGGTACAATACCTTCTCTTCCCTTATACTACATCTCTCCTCTATCCCTTCTCAATCTCAATTCTCCTCTCCATAAAACCTCTATACACTTAAACCCCATTCTTTTCTCTATCTCTTTCTTCCCATGTTCTTACTTAAACAATCGCTGTGTTTCAGCTAGTCCTCTCCCCTGTTTGAGGATCCAGCTGAAGTCCCTACTGCTGCACCAACAATAATCCAAGCCACAAGAGCTGAAGAAATAATCCCGGTCTTGGATTTAATCACTGAGACCGATGAACCTGAAGAACAACTTCTCTCTCACAAAACAGACCTTCCTTAGCTCCTCAAAAGCTAAGTGAAGAGGATTAGAAAAGGAGAGAAGAAATGATCAAGAAATTCGAGGATCAGCGAATCATCCTCCCTCGCTCCAAAGTCCCCGTTACTAAAAAGTACAGGTTATCAAAGAAAGAATTCACCGATCATCTTAGAGCCATATGGTTACTCGCCGAAAAGAAGGAAACTGAAGAAAAGGATAAGGCCCTTGCCATCCAGCTTGCTCAAGAATCGGTGAATGACCCCAAACTAAAAAGAGCTCCCATCGAAGTCCAACGTCAATTTTGGGAAGACGCCCAGAAGATCGTTGAAGAAAAGACCAAGGTATCTGATTCTACCTTGGAATGGTGCAAAGAAAGACTGCACTATCGATATCGGGCTGCCAAAATTTACAAGGTATTCATTAGAGGAAAATCGACCATAGATGTTCCAGTTGTTAAGGTCGATCTATTCAGAGAAAATGGTACTAAGGAAAACATCTACGCTGCTAGGATCAATAAGTACAGTTTCTCTGAATGGTTGGAGATGCGAATAGCCATTCATCGATCTACCTCACAATATAAGAGCCATGTCGAGAAAATCATAAATTCTCAGATCGACTTGGTTTCTTCTGCTGTGGATATTCCTCCTCCTCCTCCTCTTGCGACTCAACAAAGAAGGGCCTCTGCAAAGAAAAAGTCCAAACCATCAGATTCAGGTCCTCCTATCCGAAACGAAACAGGTATTGGTTTTTCACGTGCTGAAGTACTTGGTCCTGATCCTGATCTCTCAGCGCTGGATACCTCTCTGCCACCCGGTGAATGTTTTGTCCCTGGTAAAGTCATAAGCGAAACTTATGGTATCTTCTTTCTCGACTACGATGAAGGACAACGTTTTCAACGTGTCTCTGAGTTTCCCATCACTCCCATTGAACAGCTCAGGGATCTAATCTATTGGTGTGAATTCAGACGCGATCTTCAGGCAAGATATCTCAAGCCCCTGATCTTCAAAGAAGCACAAGAAAGAAGAAATCAAGGTGTAACGGTCCCTGACTGGATGATCCCAAAAACAAAGACCCTTCATGAACTTCTCATTAAGGAAGAACCTCTTGAAGGATGATAGGATTTCCTTGTATTTCTTCTATCCTTATTAGCTTACCTCTTTTGTACTTGTAATTTAAATTTGTTGTACTTGTAATTTTTCTACTTCCCTCTGTAATCTTTACGAAGTTTAAAGAAAATTTTCAGCGAATGTACTTTACTCCATCAGTACTGAAAAGATCCCAGAAAACAGTAAAATGGACAAATATTTTATGAGTTCTTTTTATCCTTATGTTTTCATACTTAGCAATTTTCTTTGTTGCTATGTCATAATCAAATCGGGGGAGATTGTTGATCCAAACCCTCAGTGATTTGATAATGACCCTCTTTTAAACACTTAGTTAAAATTGTAAGTAAACAATATGTATTAGAGTTTCACTATCGGTGATAAGTACAAAGACATTACAGTACCGCTGATAGGAACTCTCGCTCTTTAGATTAGACATTCAGCGAACACTGTTCACCATAAAACTCTGAGCCTGTTCAGTTCTTTTAGTGATCGCTGATAAGTTAGTTGTTTACTTATGAACCCTGAAGACAAGTTTCACGTCAACATATGTTCTACGCTGAAGTCGAAGATCAAGCTCAAGAACAGCGACAAGTCTACTAATGAAATGATGCGGATATCAGCGAAGCCAAGATTTGTCCACTCAACGTGAAGTTACAAGTAGAAGACTTCAGCAATCGCTGAGCTTTATCATTCGCTGATAAAGTACTGATTCAACGAAAGCTGATCATGAAGTCTTCCTCTACAAGTTACTTTTGTCTTTCCCCCCTTGCACGTTTCCGTACGAAATGTCAGAACGGACATCCCTTCTGTCTTGGATCGTACAACAAACTCTGATTCTACACTGTGCACCATGCGGCTACTAAGGTTGTCTACAAAGGTCAATGACATGCAACCACTCAGCTGCTGCCACGTGTAAAGCAATACTGCCATGCATTAAATGTGAAAGTTTCATGATACACTCTTACAATCAAATATGAACAATTAAGATCGTATTCACATCAACTGGTCATATGATTTATTAACAATCTGTGAATTACAAGATATTACAATGAATTTCTCTCTCAATAGATCTAACAATTTATGCGTAAAGAGTTATCCAAAAGGTTAGTTAGCTAACCTTTGCTAACCCATATATATACTGTATAAGAAAGGCTAAAGCTACAGTACATATAAGAAACAGACTAATAGAACAATTACACGTGTCCTAATTAGTAACTGATTATAACAGAAAATATCCTAAGATATAAGTTCTGAACATGTTGTTCAGAACTTCTGAACATACTTCTGAATAGGCGCTTCAGAACATTTTTCTTCATAGTCAGAAGTTCTGAGTCTCCTACTCAGAACTCTGAACCTTCTAGTCAGAATCCAACACTTAGAATCTTTTGGAGATTTCTCACTCAGAACTTCTAAGTCTTCTACTCAGAACTTATGAGTCTTCTGAGTCTTCTTTAGTCTTCTTACTCAGAACTCAACACTTGTGTTTTTGACAAAACTCTAGACCTAACAATCTCCCCCTTTTTGTCAAACACACTTGTACTTTTCATCATCAAATTCTTAGAGCAGGAACAATCTTCAGAAGGAGCTCTTCTGAATGCTTTGACAACTTTTGCTCAGAATTCTGAATAATCTGAGTTAACTACTTCTGGTCAGTGTTTAATCAGCAGCAGCAACGATTTCCAAATTGATTTTTGTTATATATTTGCTTTTTCTTTGCTCCCCCTTGAAATGATAATTCTCATCTTCATTTCAGCTTTCATAAGATTTCTTTATAAGAAACAACCGATCAGTTTTCTTTTCCTCTTCTCCTTCTTAAAATAACATTTCTCTCTTTTGTTATTTCTGTACAAAAACCATATCAATCTTCAAAATCTTTAGCTTTTCTCCCCCTAAAGTTTTGGAAAGCAAAATCATCTTCAAAATATTTAGCTTTTCTCCCCCTTGATTTTCAAAACTTTAGCGATGTTTTTTCTTCGAATGAAGTCTATGCTTTTTCTCCTCCTTAATGAATAACCTTGCTCCCCCTCAAAATAAGAATTATGGAGCAATTTGTTTTCTCCCCCTGAAAGTATGCATATATTTCACTAAAATTATTCATTTCAAATATATTTATACAAGGAAAATAAGATTCACTGAATTACACTTGATAACTACTAACATTTGATCATTTGAAAATTTTACAAAAGAAATCCAACTTAATGAAATTTATCAGATTTTTCAATCAAATGAAATCAAATGCATGTGTTTGGATTCAAATACAAGTCATCATTGCATATAAAGTTAAAAATGTTCAGTTTCAATCTCTTTATTAAATCTATTTGGTGTGCTTAGCATGCGAAATATGATTAGCTTCAAGAATATGCAATTCTAAAACATATAAGAATACTTTGCTCTACTCACACTATTTGTCCAAAATTAGGATTTTCACAAATTTACAAGTTTATTGCGACTTTGTATTTTCCCAAAGTTTCAAGAGATGTGTGCTCATTGGCATCTTTTAATTTTGTATTCATTGGCATCTTTTAATTTTGTGCACATTGGCATCTTTTAATCAAAAAATTTAGTAAGAATAAGATACATCGTTAAACATGGCTTTCTATCTGGTTCTATAGCAGGATTTGGGTCAGCATATCCCAGACCAGTTGGTCTTAGGTGCTAGGTGACAAGCACCCCTTGGAACTTAATTTCCCAAACCAGAAAGGCCACATCGATATATCTTAAACCCATCTGTACCAGTAGAACATGGCTTTCTATCTGGTTCTATAGAAGGATTTGGGTCAGCCGATCCCAGACCAGTTGGTCTTAGGTGCTAGGTGACAAGCACCCCTTAGGACTTACTCTCCCAAACCAGAAAGGCCACAGGTACAAACTTTCAAACTAAATGATTTTTTTTTATTTTATTTTTTATATATATTTATTTCATCTCAATCACTTGGTTCTAAAACGTAGTACTTCCCCCATATTTTCGTTTCCATCCATCATTCTGACATTTAGGCTTTTTGAGCATTATATTCTATATAAGAATAGATTTCATAACATTGAGCATTCAACATAATTTCATTCATGTTTTGCTTACCTTTCGATTTAATTCAGAAGTGAAAGTTGAAACAAATATAGCTCAGATAATACAAAATACTTGTAAAATCACTCTTTGACACACATTTATTCATTGAATGAAAAAAAAAATCATATCATTGAATTAAATTTGTTAAGATTCAAACATTCATAGCAATAGAAATAAACGTAATGCAATGTTACCTTTCACCACTTGTTCCTTGAAACATAAAAATATGACAGTTAAGGATATCACCTGAGAAATATGAGTTCTAAACTGATTTGTTTAGAAGTCTTAGTCTCTGAAGTACGGGTCCTGAACTGAATTATTCAGAAGCCATAGTCATTTAAGTACGGGTTTTGAACTGACGTGTTCAAAAACCTAAAACGTTGAAGCACGGGTTTTGAACTTTATCTTGAAACAATCAGATCAAATTTTGAGTCAATACTTCCTCTGAAATCAAGATAATTCTGCAAAATCAAGAGATTTTGGTAATCATCTACGATGATTCCTCATTAGATATCAAAAATCCAAATTCTGAGTAGTTGAGTCAGAATTCTGATTAGAAGAGTCAGAATTCTGAGTCACTTGCTCAAAATTCTAAGTATCAGAGTCAGAATTCTGATTAGTTGAGTCAGAATTCTGAGTAGTAGAGTCAGAATTCTGATTAGTAGAGTCAGAACTTCTGAGTAACAGAGTCAGAATTCTGATAAAACTATCCAGAGAAAATGCCTTAGAAAAATGTTTGGATTTTGTGATTTTAGAACATTCTGAACTTCAAATCACCATAACTTGCTCAAAAATCAGAATTTTTTAACCAAAATTTGCAGGATTGCTCAGAATGTGATTCTGAACACATTCTCTAGAAATGTTTTCTACCAAAAACACCCACAACTATGAGTTCGATAACCCCATAGTAAACAGAACTTTTTCAAAAAAAAATCTTCAAAATCAACAAATTGAACTGTATATGTGAACCCTTCTGTCTCCATTCCTTCATTCACAAATCCCTTCAAATATAAACCAATTTCTGTTTTCTTTGTGGGAGAACTCAGATTACACTTCTCTTTTCTTTCTTCAATAGCTAATTGGAAGTCATACAACTGTATATTTCTGACATAGATACCCAGAAGTCTTCTGCATTCAATTTCCATCAAGGCTTCTTCTGTGCTGGCAAAGAACTTGACTAGAAAGATCGGATCATCAAGAGTCAATCTGTGAAAATCAAAAGTAGACATGGAAACCTTTGTATTTCTTTCTTTCAGTACTTCCATTCTAACAAACATTAAACCATTGAATTCTTCTTGTTGAAACATCAGAACTTTCTCAATTCTTTTCTGAATATGCAGTTTTGAGTCAGGAACTCTGAATCTGTTAGAAGCTTCTGAGTAGACTATCTGAGCTCTGTCATCCATAAAACCATCAATATTACTTTCCAAAAGCTCATACTCTCCTTCTGTGTAGTAGAGATTATCATATATTTCCTCAGGAAAAATATCATCATGAAATTGTCTGGCTAATGGCACATCACTTAACTCTAGGATGAAATCACATACAGGTTCTTCTAGTCTTTGCAAGTTAATCTTTGGGATCTCAATTGGTTTTCTGAATACATACTCAGAAGGCATAAAGTAGTCTTTCACTTTCACAAACTCTTCTTCTGTATTTAACTCATCACAAAAGTTAAATATAAAATCATCTTCAAAATCCTGAGTATAATTCACATTTATGTCTTCTTCTCCCATTAGATCAATAGGTCTTACCATTTTTATTCCTTGCTGAACTTTTTGAACATTCAAAGCTCTGACTAAATTATTATGCATCCTTCTGATCAACTCTTCACTTAACCTCATTTCTTCTAATTCAGAATCCGTCATATTTTCTTTGTTATACACCACAATATCTGTACACATGTTGACCACTTCACTTTCCACTGTCTTTTCTGATCTCAATACAGATTCCTCAATAGCTTCAGTTTCATCTGAGTTTCCTTCCATCTCTGTGTCTAAGTTCAATTCCTCTGTTTTATCTGAATCACCACCATCTGTACTTTCCAACTCCATTTCCTCTGTATCTGAACTATCAATCTGAACTATCTGAGTTATTGCCTTTAACTTTTCTTGTGTCTGATCTTCTGAACTTTTTGTATTGGCTAAGTGCATATCTGCTATCTCAAAATCTTCTATGCCAATGTCATCATCAGAACTTAACCTCTGTCTTTTCTCCCCCTTTTAATGATCATGAGGCTCATTATCATCAAACTTTCTTTTCAAGTTCTGATTAAAAGTAACTTCAGGTTCAACTTCTGCAATAGGAACAGGATCAAGAGGCTTTGAAGTAGAAGCCAATGATACACTCAGTGCTTTCAGTATAGGTTCCTGCATACCTTGCATTTGTTTTAACATATCTTTTTGAAAACCAGACATTATATCCATGATCTCCTTTTTGTGAGAATCCAAGGATTTCTTTACATCATCTACTTTGGTTTCAACAGAAATCAACTTTTTCTCCAACACAACTTTCAAATCTGACATCTCATCATTCAAATCCTCCACCTTCTTCTCCAAATTTTCTACTTTTTCCCCCATCTCCTTGTTTTGTTTCTGAATCTTTTCAAATTCAGAAGTTTCTAACAGTGAACCTGAACCAACAGATGGTCCAGTTTTCATGTGCCCAGAGGGCTCATGGCCTGTAGATAACACAAAGTCATCTTGTACAACAGATGCACGTTTGAATGAGGCTTTTGTAATGTTCACCTCACTAGGACTTCCATCCAATCCTCGACACCCAACATTAGGTATGTCTATGAATGTTGTTTCAGGATTACGAAATTCCTGATTTGTGCAAGTGTCAGAAGGAATTTCAGGCTCAATATGAATAGGACTGTGATATTCAGACTCAATGTGTTGAAAAATAGATTGGGATTTATCACCTCCCTCCAAATGAGTTTGGGATGGTTCCCCGGATTTGTGTGAAACAGTAGCATGTTGAAATGCTTTTAAGTGGATATGGATGGGTTGTTCAAGATCCACCACTAGGTCCATGGTGTTTGTTTCAATATTGGACACCAAGAGATGTGAACCAATAGCATTTGTGGTTACCTGGTCAAGATTAGCTGGTTCAGAAGCATCTCTTTCTGTTTGAACCTCTGTTGACAATCTCTCATCCTCACCACTCTCATTCTGTTTTTCCTCACCAAATCTAACCAAGCTCTCAGAATTTTCCCTCTCAAGTCTCTCAGAATGTTCACCCATCTGAACATCCTCCCCCTCTCTAATTCGACTAGACCCCTCACCTCTCTTCTCAGGTTGGTCCTCTTGGGTAGGGATTTGAGGTAATTCAATTCCCATAGAGGTGCAATAAGCTTTTAAAATCTCACTCTCCCTTGGAATATAATTCCTAAGTGATTTTGGCAACAATTTATGATTAGGATAGTTTTCAAGTCTTGTTACTGAGGTCATCTTACCCAAATAAAATGTGGGACCATGCTCTTCATTTGTTCTTCTTGAGATTGTTCTGTTTTCCTGTATGGCATACCAAATAACAATTTTCCAGTACCTTATATAAGGAATGTATGTCAGTGGAGCATCCTTTGTTTTCTTCTGAATTGCTTTCTGATTCTTCTCAAATGTATTCTTCATGTCTTCCCAAAGTATTAAAGTATAGTCATAATGCCTATTCTTCACTAAACCCTGAAAGATCTGAAGAATTTGTTTAGAACCTTGATCAGCAGAACTATTCTTCCCTGACACACATTTATTTACCACATGAAAGAAGCAAGCCCAAATAGGTGGTAATTTGTTTCTTCTGAACAAACTGAGAGTCCTCAATCCTTCATTGTATCCCAACTTCATAAACTCTGCTATTAATTCCTCTGTTAAGGGTGAGTCCTCAAAATCTGTCTTTCTTTGTACATCATCTTTCTCTGGTAAATTCAGCATTTCTCTTAGTGCAGAGATTGATAAGGCAAATGTCACTCCTCCAATTTCGGACACAAACCTATTATCTTCTAACCTAATATGTTTCCACCATTGTTGTATGTACTGAACAGGCACATTTTTACTTCGTGTAAACCATTTTCTGTACGGATGGTGTTTGAATAACTCCATGATAATTCTGTGTTCAGGCTTAAAACGGCTTTCCTCAAATAATATAACACAGTTATTTTCAGATAATTTCAGCCATTCACTCTCAGGAACAACTCTTTCCACTAAAATAGGTCTATCTGACATAATAGAACCTGCAGCACTCTGTTCATGTTCAATATTAACGTTTACCTCATCCGCATTTCCTTCAGATTCATCCATTTGTTAATCTTCTCCATCATTTCTTATTGCCCCTTCCTCTACAGCTCTATTCTGTACTTCATCATTATCCGAATCAGATGAATCCATTATCGATTTTGTAGAATGTAGCGAAATTGGACCACTCCTTCGTATTCCATACATGATTTAAGAAGAAAACAAGCTCAAAGAACTCTGGATTTGATTCGTATCTCACTTTTCGCTCTGGAATTTGAAAAGATTTGAAATAGGGATTTTAAGACCTATTTAAAATCCGCGAAGTTGAAAGGTTTAACGGAAAAGCGAAATCAATGTTATAACGGAGTCAACACATTTGAAATGCCAAAGAGGATTTAAATGAAATGCGTGGCATAATCAAACAAATATGAAGCTGACACGTGTTAGTGGATAGAATTTTGACTCAAGTCAAAGATCTGAATAACACGCTCAGATGTTTTGACTTTTCTTTATCAGATATCTGATTGTTCTACTCAGAGTTCTGATTCCATAACTCAGAAGAATTTTGCCTTGTAACCAAAATGTCATTTAAAATCACATTCTGACAAATATAAAACATTTTGATTATTCAGAAGAGGTTTGAACAGATAGAAACACTTTTTATCATCAAAATTCTGTTCATATTATGATGATTTTTAAAATAAATCATTTAAAATCTTATATCTGAATATGAATTTTTTTTAATTCAGATATAGTTTGAACAACAACAAAAAAATATTTATCATTAAAAGCTTGTTCTTCTTAGAATGATCAGAGATAAGAAATGAAAACAAACCTTTTTAAGCATCACAAAATAATTTCCAAACAATTTTTTTTTTTTGATGCTCCCCCTTGACTTGAGCATGCATTTGACTATTTATGATACATAAAGATGAGATAAAAAGATAATAGAAGAAGCATAATCCACACAGTTGAAGTATTTGTATTTCTCAAAAATAAATTTTTGAAAGTTAGATTGCTGAAGTATTGACTCAGAATCTCTGACCTTAAGACTCAGAAGTTCTGATCTCAAGACTCAAAAGTTCTGAACTCAAGACTCAGAAGTTCTGATCTTAGTACTCAGAAGTTCTGAATCTTAAGACTCAGAGTTCTGAGTACACTACTCAGACAATTTTACTTAGGAAAATTTAGCATTTTTAAGAAAAAAATATTTTTAATTAGGCAGATTAAGCATTCCTATTTTACATATGAGAAAAGAAAACCTTTTGTGATCAAGAGGCTTTGTGAACAAGTCAGCCAATTGATACTTTGTATGCACAAAGTGCATCTCTATAGTTCCTTTTTCCACATAGTCCTTTATAAAATGATACCTCACATCTATATGCTTAGTCTTCGAATGTTGAACAGGGTTCTGAGTAATGGCAATTGCACTTTCTGAGTCACAATAGATGGGAATCTTGTTAAGCTGATATCCATAGTCCATGAGTTGTGTTCTCATCCACAATGTTTGAGAGCATGAAGCAGCAGCAGCAACATACTCTGCTTCAGCAGTTGAAGTGGACACACAATTCTGCTTCTTTGATGCCCAACTCACTATTTTATCTCCCAAAAAGTGACAAGCACCAGATGTACTCTTTCTGTCCAACCTACTTCCTGCATGATCAGCATCAGTGAAAGCAGTCAATTTGAAGTCAGTTTCTTTTGGATACCATAAACCTAGATCAGGTGTTCCTTTGAGATATCTTAAAATCCTTTTGACAGCCAACATATGTGATTCTTTTGGGTTAGATTGAAATCTAGCACAGAAACAGGTAGAAAACATGATATCTGGTCTACTTGCAGTCAAATAAAGTAATGATCCAATCATGCCTCTATAGAGTTTGATATCTGTTGAAACACCTTTGAGATCAGCATCTAACTTTATGTTAGTTGCCATAAGTGTTCTCATAGAAGCACAATCAGACATTTTGAACTTTTTCAGAATGTCTCTGACATATTTTCCTTGATTTATAAAAATACCTTTTGGTAATTGTTTGACTTGAAGACCAAGGAAAAAATTCAGCTCACCCATCATGCTCATTTCAAATTCAGATGACATGATTTTTGAAAAATTATCACATAATTCTGGACTGGTAGAACCAAATATTATGTCATCAACATAAATCTGAATCAGAATTAAATCATCACCCTGTTTCTTTAAAAACAAAGTTGTGTCAATCTTACCTTTCTTGAACCCTGAACCTAACAAGTGTTTAGTAAGAGTGTCATACCAGGCTCGTGGTGCTTGTTTTAGACCATATAAAGCTTTGTCTAAAATATAAACATGATCAGGGAATTCTGGATCAACAAAACCTTCAGGTTGATGAACATACACCTCTTCATTAAGTTTGCCATTTAGAAAGGCTGATTTGACATCCATTTGATACACCTTGAAGTTTTTATGTGCAGCATAGGCCAAAAATATTCTGATTGCCTCTATTCTTGCCACTGGTGCAAATGTCTCATCATAATCAATTCCCTCTTGTTGACAGTATCCCTTAGCAACCAATCTTGCCTTGTTTCTGATGACAACACCTGATTCATCCTTTTTGTTTCTGAACACCCATTTAGTTCCAATAATAGATTTACCTTCAGGCTTTGGAATGAGTCTCCAAACTTTATTTCTTTCAAATTGAAGCAATTCCTCTTGCATTGCTGAAATCCAGTCTGGATCCTTTAGGGCTTCATTAGCTTTCTTTGGTTCAATCACACTCAAGAAACCAGCAAACATTGCTTCATTTGCTGTAGCTGATCTGGTTTTTACTCCTGCTGATGGATCACCTATTACTTGATGAATAGGATGATTTTTAGTCCATTTATTTGCACTAGGGAGTACATCAATCTCTGAATAATTGTTGTTTGCATCATTCTCATCAATGATTGCTTGTAATTCTGAACTGTCCCCTTGTTCTGATGTATGAGTAGGAGTTATATCCAAGTTTGGGTTCTGATCAATGAAGTCAGAATTCTGAGTGACTTGTTCAGAGTTCTGAGTACAAGAATCAGAATTCTGATTACAAGGTTCAGAATTTTCACCACTTGTATTTATTAGATTTGGACATTCCTCCGATGGACCTTTGTCAGAAATTACAGTTGATTGAACTATTTCTGGAGTTTTATTTTTCATCTCTTTGACCATCTTTGGGTTTTCATATTCTGCATAAGAATCAGAAATTAGTTCAATAAAAGCATCCTTAAACAGTAAATTGAGTTCTGAACAAATAGAATTAGAATTTGTATCAGAAGTCATATTTGTCTTGTTCAGCATGAGTTCTGAACTGTCTTGTTCAGAAGTCCTCATTCTGGCTTCATCAAAAGTTACATTTATGCTCTCCATCATCCTCTTGGTTCTTCTATTGTAGATTCTGAATGCTTTGGAAGTTAAAGAATAACCCACAAAGTATCCTTCATCTGCCTTTTTATCGAATTTGGCAAGATTTTCTCTGTCTCTAAGAACATAGCACCTGCAACCAAAAACATGAAAGAATTTGATTAATGGTTTTCTTTTATTTATCAGTTCATAAGCAGTCTTATTTAATCTCTTATTGATTAAAGTTCTATTCTGTGTAAAACAAGCAGTTGCAATTGCTTCAGCCCATAGGAAAGTAGGAAGATTTGCATAAGCCAGCATTGTTCTCGCAGCTTCAACTAGAGTTCTATTTTTCCTTTCAACAACACCATTTTGTTGAGGAGTTCTGACAGCAGAAAAATTGTGAGAAATCCCAGAACTTTCTAAAAAATTCTGAAGAGTCTCATTTCTGAACTCTGTTCCATTATCACTTCTGATTTTCTGAACTGGAAGTTGTAAGAGAACTTGAATCCTTTTGATAAAATTTATCAATGTAGTAGCAGCTTCTGACTTAGCTCTTAGGAACTCAACCCATGTGTATCTGGAGAATTCATCAACAATCACAAGCATATATTTCTTTCCTCCCATAGATTGAACTGAAATTGGACCACAAAGATCAGTATGAATCATTTCTAATGATGCTTTGTAAGATGAGTCCATTTTTAATTTGTGAGAACTCTTTTTCATCTTGCCCATTTCACAAGCTGAGCATAATGATTCTTTTTCAAATTTAAGCTTTGGTAAGCCTTTAACCAGATGTTTTGCAACGAGATTATTAAGATCTTTGAAATTTAGATGAGAACATCTTCTGTGCCAAAGCCAACATTCATTTGCAGTTGATTTTGATAAAAGACAAACTGTATTTAATGTTTTCAATTTTGAAAAATTAACTACAAATAAGTCCATATGTCTTTTGGCCCAGAAGACTTTAACATCATTTTCAGTTAAAATCATGCAACCTGTTATTTGAAACTTGATTTGACAAAGACTGTCTAAAAACTGACTTATGCTGAAAAGATTATGCTGTAATCCTTCAACATAGAAAACCTTTTGGATAGTCAGATCCCCTTTAGTTAAATCCCCATAACCTTTGACTTGTCCTTTGCTGTTATTTCCAAAGTTTACTTCTCCTCCAGCCTTTTCTGTGAAGTTTGATAGAAAAGACTTCTGACCTGTCATGTGTCTTGAAGCTCCTGCATCTAAAAACCACACATGACAGCCCTGCAAAAGGATGAGTTAGTTTTAGGTACCCATTTTGGAATAGGTCCATCTTTGTTAGTTTTGTCATTGGATTTAACATTAGTACCTTTTACTTTCCACTCAAAATCTTTCTTCAAACACCACTTTCCTTGAACTTTTATGAAGTCAGAACATTTTCTGCTTACAAACTTATTCACTTTCTTTTTGAAAGTTGTATCTTTTGATTTTGCAACATTTTCAACTTTCTTTTCTTTTATCTTTTCTTTCTTCTCAGTCTGAGGAACAAAAATTTTCTTCTTTTCTGTATTCTGATGAACAGAAACAATTTTCTTTTCTGAATTCTGAATATCTTTTCTTATGTATGAAACATAAGTTATTTTGACTTGACATTTATGAGAATATTGGAATGAATCATTTTTACATCTAACACAAACAAGATTTTTCTTTGCAAGTGACAATAAATCTGAAACATAGGTCATTTCATTTTTATTGATACTGTTCAGAGTACAATTGCCCTTATTACAAGAATTTCTAGCTTTGAGTTCAGAAGTAGATTTCATTCTAAGCTTCTCAAGATCCCTTTTCAGATCATTCAACTTTGCAAGATCATCTTTCCTTTTGCTTTCTTCTTTTTCTGAAAATTCAAGTCCTTTTTGTTAGAAGAATTAGATGATTCACCTTTTTCATATGTACTTGATTCATTAAAGAATTTATCATTTTCTCTTGGAGCATTAATTTTAAAAAGATCATACTCAGTCTTCAGTTTTTCAAGCTCTGTTATTTTCTGAATAAAAATATTCTTTTCTTTCAAAGCTTCTTCAAGTTTAATATCCACCTCACAGAAATCATTTTCAAGTTCATCATAAGCTTTCCTTAAGTCCTCAAGTTCTTGACTCACAAGATTAAATCTCTTTTCAAGTTGTAAAAATTCATCTGACTTTGTTTCAGAAAATCCAGTTGAATCAGACTTCTGACTACCTAAGTCAGAGTTCTGATTTACAGACTCAGATGTCTGATCTTTAGACTCAGAGTTCTGACTACAAAGTTCAGAATCCTGACTAGAAGTTTCAGACTTCTGATTGACTGTTTCAGAATTTTTACTTGTGTCAAATATGCTCTCAATGTCATGATATGAAAAACTTGGTTGTTTATTTTTGTAGCTGACATTTAAAGAATCATACTTGAATTTAGTATCATTGTATTTTGGCTTCTCATCTGCTGGTTTAGAAACTTCTTTCTTAACCTTTTCTTCTGAAACAACTGACTTTTCTGTTTTAGACTAAGAAATTTTCTCATCTGACTTTTTAGAGTTTGGTCTTTGCAAATTGTCAGAACTTGTTATAGAACTAGCAGGTCTTATGAAAACTTCAACAATTTCTGGGATTTTTGGCTTAGAAACTTGAAGTTTTTAATACAAGTTGATTGGAGCTCTTTTTAAAGTGACATTTTCTTCCAATCCCAATCCCTTCTTTGGGTTGTAAAATCTTGTATCTTTAACATTGCTTAATAAAAGATTTAATGTTTGCTGAGTCTGACCCCTTTTCAAATTTAGATCTTCCAATTCTTTGATTTTGGTGTATAAATTATTTCTTTCCTCAAATAACATATCAAATTTTATTTGTAAATCACCTTTTTCATCCTTTATTTTTGAAAACTCAACTTTTAGTTCAGAAAGCTTTTTCAACAATTCAGAATTTTCATCTTTAACTTTTTGTTTCTCAGCCTCAGATTCTTCATATTGTTCTTTTATTACTTCTTTTTCAATTCTGAATTTGTTAACCAAATTTCTTTCTCCTTTTATCTGTTTTCTTAGATTAGCAAACTCAGTTTTCATTTCACCAATCTGTGTAATTAACTCTATTTCAAGTGAAGAATGTACCTCAGCAGATGACTCAGAATCAGCATCTTCAAAATCAGAATCATCCTCATTCCTCATTTTTGCCATATAGCTTTGCATCTGTGGAAAGTTGATATGATCATCTTCATCAGAAGTGTAGTACAACCAATTCTCCTGTTCAGCCAATAAAGCAATTTTATCATCTCTCTTCTTTGCAAGCTGAGCCTTCTTGGTGTAGTACTCATAGTCTTTCACAATTTTAACTCTGCAATCCTTAGCATAGTGGCCAGATTTTCCACATTTGAAACACAGATTCTTTTCTTTTCTCTCATCCTTCTCTTCTTTGTTTTCTTCACTTCTCTACTCTCTTTTCAAACTTATTTTCTTCTCTGTCTTCTTTCTTCTTATAATCTGAACTCCTAACTCTCTTATAATTTCCTTGAAATCTACCCTTCCCATACCTTTTGTTGAAAGTATTTGTCAACAAAGCTAGTTTCTCAGCCATTATCTTGATATCGTCATCATCTTCTGATCCTTCTTCCTTGTCAGATTCTTCCAGATTAGGTATCTCTGATAGATATGCAGTCTTTTTGGGTGCTTTGATTGCTTTGGACTTTGATAAGAACGCTAACTGATCCGCAACATTTTTCTTCTCTTCCACAACTAACTTGACAGAGTCTTCATGTTGATTAAGAACACAGAACAAATCATTTAAGTCTTCTTCACACATATCCTTGTTCATTTGCAGACTTATGGCAAATGATGACCATTCTGAATTTAGACTGTTCAGAAATTTGTAATTTATTTCTGACTTCGTTTTCTTCAGTCCATTTCTTCTCAAGTCATTTAGAATAGTGCAAAATTTACTGTATGTCTGTGTCAAACTTTCTGACTCTTTTGCTTTGAACCTTTCATAAGCATTTATGCTTTGATTTAACTTTGCCTGAATAGATCTCACAGTTCCTAACATCTGCCTTTCCAATTCGTCCCACATTTCTTTAGCTGATGATCCACTGTCAATCCTGTTAAGAACCTCATTTGGGACAGCCAAAGTCATCAAAGTAATTGCTCTTTTGTCAATAGCATGCCTATTCTTCTGTTCAGCTGTGTATTGGAAATAACTCTTTTTCACCCTGGTCGCTGGAATTTCTGGAGTTGTCTTTGTAGCAGGGGTTGCAGCAACATCGATGTACACTTCAATTGGACCTTCTCAAATAGAGACCATAAGATTTTCATCAATGTTGTCTAGGAATTGGATCATACGAATTTTCCATTGTTGATACTCTTATGGTATAAGAACAGGCGGTTTGGTTTCAGATCCCATGGCTAGATATTCTTTAGAAGACATGATTGTAAGAAAATTCAACAGAAAGACAAATTCGAGTTTCTTGATCGAAATGTAACAGGTAATTCAAGAATTGCCAAGAATTCAATAACTAGCCCTAGCAGCGGAATCGATTTTTGAATGAATCAAGAAATCTTCAAGAAATTGATCAATCGATCTTCGCAATCACAATCTTGAATGAATTTGTTTGTTGATTTGCTCTGATACCAATTGAAAGTTCAGGATCTTATCTTACAATCAATATAGAAAGCAGTAATTGAGAAGTTGTATGATCAAGCCCAATTGTATTCAATGATGAACAGGATTACAAATCTAAGAGAGAGAGAATCTCAAAGATTACAAAGAATGAATACAAAGATATACGGGAAAATCAATCAGTTAGCAACGTAGTGCTAACCACTCTATTTATACTGCAATGGACATGTTAAAGCTACAGTACAAATAAGAAAGACTAATAAGAACATAACACGTGTTCTAATTAGTTTACTAAATACTAAGTAAAGTATGTAGTCATAAGTTCTGAACAGGTAGTTCAGAACTTCTGAACATTCTTCTGATAACGCTTCTCAGAGCTTCTGACTCTTTCTCTCAGAACTCTGACTTCTCTTCTCAGATCTCTGACTCCTGTACTCAGAACATCTGAGTCTTCTTATCAGATCTTCAACACTTGGTTTATTGACTAAACTTCAGATCTAACAGTACCCATATGAACTTGGGTCCAGGTTTGTTAGGTGCAGTGGCATATGCAGATATTCTATAAGAACCATACCAGTGCTGAATAAAATTCTTGTTCACAAAATCATTAGTCCCACAATATGAACAACAAAGTTTCTTTTGTGCAATTCTGACTAATTGATTTACATAATAAATCACATCAGGTTTAACAAAAGATTTTCTTTGAAATGTATTGTTCTTCTTGACATTTGAATTAGGAACCTTTGATTTTGGCACTTCTTTCTTGGAAGTTGTTCCTTTAACTCTCCATTCCATTTTTATCTTTTTAAAAGAACAATTATAAGATTTATCAATAGCAGAATCATAAAACAGATTAGAAGAACGAATCTGATCTTTTGAACTATGATTTGATTTGTCAACAACTTTCGTTTCAAATTCTTTAAACTTTTTAACATACAAATCAAACCTTGACTGCAAATCAGATTTGGACTTCCTCTCTATCATGATTTTAGTTGATAAATCAGATAATTTCTTAATAAGCCTCCTTATCTCCAAATGGAAAACTTTCTTTTCCTTCTCAAACTCATCTTTTAAGCATTTTTCTTTAAAGCCATTTACCTTCTTCTTTTTAGTCTCTTTCCTTCCATCTTCTAACTCTTTCTCCAACTCATTTATTTTTACAGAAAACTCATTTAACATTCCTGTTTTCTTTTTCTCAAAACCATTCTTTTCTTTTTGAAAAACATTTTTCTTGCATTCAAACTCTTTTCTTTCTTTTGCAAGAATTTTCTCCAAATCAGAAATTTTCAAAGATAATTCAACAGACTTTGTTTCAAAACCTTTCCTCTCAGTTTGAAAGTCTCTTCTCTCTTTCTCAAATTTCACTCTTTCAAGTATAAGAACTTGTTCAAAATCATAGATCTGTTTCAAGAGTTGACAATTTTTCATTTCACATGATTTGATTCTATTTTCAGACTCTGTCAACATCTTTCTTCTAAAATTGCCTTTCTCTTTCAAATCAACATTCTCTTTTTCTAACAACTTTATGTTTTCTTGAACCTTTTCAAAATCCTTTAGAAAATCAGATTTCTCTTTTTGCAAAATCTTTATAACTTTTGTATTTTCATCTTGTTTTGCTTAAAGATTAGCAATCTTGCTTAAATGAGCAATCTCAGTTTTTGTTTCATAAATTGTTTCTTTTGCTTTAACAGCACTTAATTTTTTTAAATTGTCTGAACTGGTTATAGAACTTGCAGGTCTCACAAAAACTTCAACAATCTCAGGCATGATGAAATGAAAAATTCAAATATCAACTATGAATTTTGATCAAAACTGAGAATAAACACAGATCTAGAATATGCAAGAACTAATCAAATCTGTCACATGCATTTTATCAAACAGTTAGAGTACATGAAATAATGAAATCTTCTTTTCAACAAAAAATTTGAATACTAATCAACATGCAGCAGATATAATCACCTTGATCAAGAAACCAATCAAGAATTTCGAAAACATACCTGTGATCTCTGTTTAATTTCGAGAATTAATCAACATAGAGAGAAAATCTTTGGATGACTTGATTGTAAGATATCGATTCAACAAAAAGACAAATTCAAATTTCTTGAATCAATGATAGAAACGAATTCAAGAATTGTTAGGAATTCAAGAATTGTTAGCAGCAGCGGAATCAATTGTCGAATTGATCAAGAAACTTCAAGAACGCGATCAAACACACTCTTGGACGAATTTGTTTGTTGATTGGCTCTGATTCCAATTGAAAGTTTCAGGATACACTCTTACAATCAAATATGAACAATTAAGATCGTATTCACAGCAACTGGTCATATGATTTATTAACAATCTGTGAATTACAAGATATTACAATGAATTTCTCTCTCAATAGATCTAACAATTTATGCGTAAAGAGTTATCTAAAAGGTTAGTTAGCTAACCTTTGCTAACCCCTATATATACTGTATAAGAAAGGCTAAAGCTACAGTACATATAAGAAACAGACTAATAGAACAATTACACGTGTCCTAATTAGTAACTGATTATAACAGAAAATATCCTAAGATATAAGTTCTGAACATGTTGTTCAGAACTTCTGAACATACTTCTGAATAGGCGCTTCAGAACATTTGTCTTCATAGTCAGAAGTTCTGAGTCTCCTACTCAGAACTCTGAACCTTCTAGTCAGAATCCAACACTTAGAATCTTTTGGAGATTTCTCACTCAGAACTTCTGAGTCTTCTACTCAGAACTTATGAGTCTTCTGAGTCTTCTTTAGTCTTCTTACCCAGAACTCAACACTTGTGTTTTTGACAAAACTCTAGACCTAACAAAATGCATGTAGTATATAAGAAGAACCCTACTTCAGAAATGAAGAGTGGTCAGCCATCTTCTTATTCTTCCTTACTACTGTGTGTTAGGTTATTACTCGTAATTTCCTTATCTCCTTTCTATCTTATTCTAGTGCAAGAAACTTAGTGTTCTTAACTTGTTTAGATTAGGATTAGTCCTTAATCTTGTTTCGCAACAAGTTGTAAATTGTCTTGATTTATCAATAAACAATTTAGAAAAGTAAAAATCGTGTGTTTGTATTCAACCCCCCCCCCCCCCCCCTTCTACAAACTTGTATAACCCTTCGGGACCAACATATCCAACTATATTTACCATCTAGACCTTGCACTATTCAATAAAGACCCAAACACCCCTAAACTTATAAATTTACCCAAACTTACCCTAAACATCAATTATAGAGTTAAATAAATTTAACGGAACTAGAATTTCACTAACGAACATACCCGGGGTATTACATCATCTCCCCCTTAAAAGAATTCCGTCCCGCAATTCGGTTAGGCAAAAAGGTACGGGTACTTAGTTCTCATATCTGATTCTGATTCCCAAGTAGCATCCTGACCTTTATGATGTCGCCACTGAACTTTTACTTGTTTAATCTCCTTACCATTCCGTAAAACTTTAACTTTACTGTCAACAATGGCTTCAGGTTCCTCCATGTAATTCAACCTTTCATCAACCTATATATCTGGTAGAGAGACTGCCTGATCTGGAGTAACCAAAAACTTTCGAAAATTTGAAACGTGAAAAGCGTTGTGGATACTGCTTAGCTCTGACGGAAGATCCAACCTGTAGGCTACTTCACCAATTCTTTCTGTAATTGCAAGCGGTCCAATGTACCTTGAGCTCAGTTTACTTTGTTTCCCAAATCGAATGATGTAATACCCCGGGTAAGTTCGTTAGTTAAAATCCCTTTTCCGTTAAATAAAGTTAACTTTAAAGTTGGATTTTAGGGTAAGTTTAGGTAATTTATAAGTTAAGGGCGTTTGGATTATTATTGAGAAGTTCAAGGACCAAAGTGGTAAATTAAGTTTGATATTATCATCTTAGACTTCAGATATTATTCACAACAACAGAAATCAGATATTTCAGTGTGTGTAAGTGTGTGTTTTTGGGAGCAAAAGCAAGAAGGAGAAAAGAAGAAAAGCTAGGTTAAGGCTTCAATTGGTGTGCTTGGAAGTGAATCTGAGGTATGTTCCTTTGTATTTTGTGTTTGTAATTGCTTTTAGAAGGTTTCTATCGGATTAGATTAGTCAAATACACTTCTGGTAATAATTCAATCGGTTTTCTGGGTAAAAAGCACCAAACCGACAGAGGTTTCCGGACACAGTATGAATGTGACCGGGTAGTTTCTTTGGTGGTGTCCGGGTAGTTTTGTTGATAGTGTCCGGACGATTCGTGGATGGTTTCCGGATGATTTAGATACCGGATGGCATCCGGATTCCTTTGGTGTCCGGATTCCTTGTGTTGTCCGGATTAGTCTGTGTTGTCCGGATAAATTATGTTGTCCAGATTCTTTTGTGGTTTCTGGAAACTTTGGCTGTTTGGTCATTTTTGAGGATAAAAGTTAGATAGATGTATCTAGAGTTCTTAGCCTGCTAGTAAGTCTTATACATAAGTTGGTAAGGAGATATTTGTATGTAAATGGTTTCAGATTCTGAGAATTTTGGATAAAGGATCGAATAGCTTGGAGAAAGGCTTGGAAGAGTATTTTAAGCATTCAAGGTGAGTTTTACTTTTAAAACGTTTTCAACTGGGATACATATATATGTGATATATATATGAGATGGATATGTACGGATTGAGATTCTGATACATGATGTGATTATGTGTTTATATTGAGACGTATATGTGGTTGGAATGTGGTAACGTTTTTATAAAAGAAAATGTGATATATATATGGTTGGAATGTGATGAAAGGTTTTATAAATGACAATATGATATATTGGTACATATATATATTGTATTTATATGTGCATTACACTACACGAGAGCACTTGCCGAACTATGCCGGCGGATGTTTGCTGTAGTTGTTGTACATCGGTGCTGTAGTTGTTGTATAGCGGTGTTGTTGGCTCGCAACCAACTAATATGGCCATGGGAATGATGTGAAGGATGAGTGGTACACGATGCACGAGTTTTATTTGGTATTTATGTCTTTGTGGTATAAGTGTGATTTATAAAAAGGATTGCTAAACTGACAGGGATTATCTCACTAGACCGTTTGGTCTAACCCTCATTTTGTTTTCAAAAATATGTATTCCAGGTCAAGGATCTTTTGTTAGCAAAGGGAAGAATAAAGCATAGGAGGCGATTGCTAGCTGACGAAGATTAGGATATGTTTACATTTCTGTATTGTATAGTTTTGAAACTTTGGGACCGAATGTGAATTATCATGTATTTTGTTATGAAAGTAACGACATTGTGTATGAAATGTTAATTGATATATATTATGTATGTTATGGGATACCGGGTCGTTACAAATGACTCCTTTCCAAGGCGAGACTTTTAACATTACGAAATCTCCAAATTGAAATTCTAACGGTTTTCGGCGTCGGTCAGCGTAGCTTTTCTGCCTGTCTTGAGCTACTTTCAATCTTTTCCGAATCTGAATAATCTTATCCGCGGTCAACTGAACTATATCTGGCCCTGCTAATTGTTTCTCTCCCACTTCGTTCCAACACATAGGAGGTCTACATTTTCTACCATACAGAACTTCGAACGATGCCGCTTGTATGCTGGAATGATAACTGTTATTGTAGTCAAATTCAATCAACGCCAAATGCTTATCCCACAATCCCCTAAAATCAACAATTCAGGCCCGTAACATATCTTCCAAAGTCTGAATCGTTCGTTCACTCTGACCGTCAGTTTGAGGACTATCACGATCAACTATACTTAGCTTTATCTGAGTTCCCATTTCTTTTTGAAAACTTCTCCAAAATCTTGAAGTAAAACGACTATCACGATCAGAGATAATCGAGATTGGAACTCCATGTCGAGTTACTATTTCGTCGATGTACAATTTGGCTAGTCTTTCTAACAGATAGGTTTCTTTTATCGGTAGGAAGTGAGCAGACTTTTATTGTTCCACTTCTTCCTTGACGACTCAGTGCATCAGCTACCACATTTGCCTTTCCCGGATGATAGAGAATTTCACAATCGTAGTCATTCACCAGTTCTAACCATCTTCTTTGCCTCATATTCAATTCCCGCTGATCGAAAAGATGTTGGAGACTCTTATGATCGGTAAAAATTTGACATTTAGAACCGTAAAGATAATGTCTCAAAATCTTTAGCGCGAAAACAACTGCTGCAAGTTCCATGTCATGTGTAGGATACTACCGTTCATGATCCTTCAGTTGACGAGAAGCATAAGCGATAACTTTCCCACGCTGCATTAATACACATCCCAATCCTAGTTTGGAAGCATCACTGTAAACAACGAAGTCGTTGGAACCTTTAGGTAGTGACAATATCGGCGCGCTACAGAGTTTCTCTTTCAATATTCGGAATGCTACATCCTGTTCTGCTTTCCAGTCGAACTTTATATTCTTTCGGGTCAGCTTGGTCAAAGGCGTAGCGATACGAGAGAAATCTTGTATAAACTTGCGATAGTAGCCAGCTAAACCCAGAAAACTTCGTACCTCGGTTGGCATTCTCGGTGGTTCCCACTTTTCAATTGCTTCTACTTTCGTCGAATCAACTTGAATGCCTTTCTCGGAAACTACATGCCCAAGAAATTGAACTTCCCGTAGCCAGAATTCACATTTTGAAAATTTAGCATACAACTGTTCCTCTTTCAGCAATTCCAGAATCAAACGAAGATGTTGGGCGTGTTCTTCTTTGGATCGGGAGTAAATAAGAATATCATCGATAAACACAATAACAAATTTATCGAGATATGGCATACATACCCGATTCATTAAATCCATGAAGGCAGCTGGGGCGTTCGTCAGGCCGAAGGGCATCACTAAGAATTCGTAATGACCATACCTTATGCGGAAAGCAGTTTTCAGAACGTCTTCTTCTTTAACCTTCAGCTGGTGATAACCAGATCTTAGATCAATCTTGGAGAAATAGCAAGCTCCAACTAATTGATCGAAGAGGTCATCAATTCTGGGAAGCGGATACTTGTTCTTGATCGTGCGCTTATTCAGTTCTCGATAATCAATGCACATCCTCATCGAACCATCCTTCTTTTTCACAAACAGAACCGGTGCACCCCACGGTGAAGAACTGGGTCTGATGAAGCCCTTATCTGAAAGATCTTGCAGTTGCGTCATCATTTCTTTCATCTCTGGAGGTGCCAAATGGTACGGTGCACGGGCAACAGGAGCGGCTCCAGGAATCAGATCTATGCCAAACTCTACTTGTGTTAGCTTCAATCTTCCTAATCATAGAAGTATTTAGAAGTAGTGAAAAATAGGCTAAGTGAAGAAAGCCTCTTACAGAGGCTCTGCCAACATTACCGAGAAATCAAGGTCAAGAAGCTACAGAAGCAGCAGAGGCTTCCTACAGAAGCTCTGTCATACGCACAAAGAAGACCAAAGACTCGGAATCCGGCGAAGACTGCTCCACAGAGGACCAGACCGCAAAACCTCTGTAATTCATTACAGAGCATCTGTGGTCTATGAAGACTTGGAAGATATTACTGGATACGTTCATCAACTTGCATGGAAAAGTACTGTCAAAACACGTGTCAAGCTCTGAGTGGACTCAATAGGGCATGGTACAAAATAGACGTCTGCGCCATTTAATGCATTTACCAATAGTACATCTGCTCCATTAAATGCGCATGGCTCAAACAACTGCTCACACCATCCAGTCCACTGTTCACACCATTCAGTTCACTATTCATGCCGTAAAAGGAACAATGACCTACTTCATAGTCTTCTAAGAGTAGTATAAAAGGATGTCTCATGTTGAGATCTCCCTAAGAACGAATACACAAGGAATCACTAATACTCTCAAACTTTATTGTCAAATATCTGAGTGTTATATTCTCACACACACCAACAGTTCTTAATCTGTTCTTCGTGTTCTTATTATATATTGAATAACAGTAACTGTTCAAGAAATCCTTTTTATTCCTTACTGTTTTCTTTATATATGAGCGTTCTAATATCTATCAAACATATCTGTTAGTTAAATACGCTTCCGCATTAAACTCTAAATTCAACTAATAGACTGTTAATCTTGATTAAGTGTATCTGGGTTCCAACAATTGGTATCAGAGCCTCTCTTGATTTTCAATATCAAGTGATCCACTTATCAAGATTCGTGATAGATATTACTGTGTCTGGAAACTGCTTAAACTCAGAAAATCTTCAAGTTCATCGAAGTAACTCTTTAGTCATACCTTCTTTCTAAAATCTTCAAAAATGACAAATACAAATAATTTCTTTACTACTGGTTCTCTCACTAAACCTTCTAGTCTCCTTCGAGATGAGTATCCTCAGTGGAAAATAAGAATGGTCCATTTTTTCGAAGGCACTGAAAAAAATCTAGTACAATATTTGTACAATCCTCCTCCTATTCCCATGACAGTAGTACCTCGTATACCTGCTACTGCTGAATCTGCCGAAATCCCCGAACATCAAAAACCAAAGCCAAAAGGGGAGTGGTCAACCGAAGATAAAGCAGAAGATGAAGTTGCTCAGAAAACCAAGAGGACATTGATTATGGCAATACCCAACGAACTCTTTCAATCCTTGGATTCATGTGAAACAGCGCATGATCTGTGGAAAGAACTGGAAAGACAGTTGGAAGGAGGTGCTAAAACACAAAAAAACCGAAGAGCACAGTACATCAATGAATATCATGCATTCAGAGCCTCTTCAACAGAATCTCTGCAAACAACATACGACAGATTCAACTCTCTAATCAACAAATGCAGAAAATCAGGCATTGACAGAACTTCTGAAGAAAACAATGTCATGTTTTTAAAAAGTCTAAATGAAGAATGGCTCCAGCTGTCTATGTCCCTACAGACAAATCAGGATCTAGACACCTGGGCTCTCTCTGATCTTTACGGAACATTAGCCGCACAAGAACCTCAGATAGCACAGGCTAAAACACTAACCATTGTACCATATGCATTGGTTAGTAAAACTAAAGAAGATACACAGAGACCAAGAAATGAAAAAGCCACAGAGGAGAAGAAGAAGGAGAAGAAGAAGATGGTGATAATTGACAGTGAAGAAGAAGAGCAAGCAGAAAAAGAAATAACTCTTGCGTCACTAGCTAAATCTTTAGCTCTATTGACAAAAGAGTTCAGAGGAAACAGAAGAGGTTCCGGAAATGAAAGATATGATAGAGAAAACAGAAGAGATGACAGAAGAGAAGAAGAATCGAGTGGCCGACAGAGGTCAAGCGAAAGACATTACAGAGGAAATGACCGACAGAGGTCAGATGACTCGGTAAGCCACACGCAGCAAGAATGCTACAAGTGCGGCAAACCTGGTCACTATGCAAATGAATGTAGATCAGAGAAAGGCGGAGACCTACAGAAGTCCAATGATCGAACAGGAAACACTCCTCAAGGGTGTTTTAACTGCGGAAAACCAAGCCATTTTGCGAATGAATGCAGAAGCAGATCCAATCGCCCATAGAGGGACTCTGCTTTCTACAAAAAGAAAGCCGAATATTATGCTCAAAAATCCTTAATGGCAAAAGGACATTCTGAGGAGAACACAGAAGACTTCCAGTCAGACTCTACTTCTGACGATGAACATACCGCTAATGCCCTCTTCTGTGGCATGGCAGAAGTCGACTCCTGCACTGACTCTGAGGTATCTACTTCAAATTCCAACTCTTGTATTACCTCTGTAGATGATAATACACTTAGAATTAACATTGAATTAATTGAACTGAAAGAGATAAATCAAAGTATTTAGAAAAGACTCACTTTCAATGAGAGAGAAGTACGGCTTCTCACTCAAGAAAAAGCAAAGATTTTTGAGGAAAAATAGAGAATAGAAAAGAATTGGAACAAAACTCTAGATCCTTTAAAAAAACAAATTTCTGAATTAACCAATACTTTAAAAGATAAAAAAAAAAGAACTTTCAGTTTCAAGGAGCGAAACTACTGACATAAGAGCTCTTAAAGAATACTTTCAAAGAGAAAGAGAGGTATTATGGCAAGATTTACTCAGAAGAGAAGTTTTGCTTAAAAACTATAAAGATGCACAGAAAGTTTATGAAAAAATAAACTCACAAATAGGGAGACGAGGTATAGGGTATGATGATATCACCCTAGGTGTTGAAGGCAAAAGAAACAAACCTCTGTCCTCGTTATTTGTGATTGGAAAAACAAACAAACCAGATTTTCCAAATCTAATCTCTGTAAGCAAACGGGCGAAAATCTCTGTGGATCCTTACTTGAAGAAACATAAGAAGATGATTAACGTGTGGTTTGAAAACACAGACTCATCATCTTCAACCTCTGTCAATAGAGGTATCAAACCAAAGAAATATCTGAAAACACAAGATCAGGTTGGTATCTTCAAATTTGGTAAACCAGAGACCCAAACACAGGTTGCTTTTGTCTGTTTGATAAACGTTGAAAAGAAATTATAAGCAGAAGCTCCTGAGTTTAAACCCATTTTTTCAGAAGAAAACTTTAAAAATTTAATTGAAAAAGAAATTTTGGAAATATGGAAATCAAGCGTTTTAGAAAATTTCTGTACATCTTCTATAGATAAAACTCTCACTGAAGAAATCTTATTAGAAACCTCTGCAATCTATGAAAACTATTCTACAGAGGAAGAAAGCTCGTACGATACATGCTCAGAAAATCCAGCCTCTATTGAAAGAATTGACTCAACCTCTGTATACGAGGACGATTCATCCTCTGATAACTCAGAGACTGATTTCAAATCAGGGATAATTCACTGTGACACAGAGGATGTCAAATTCTCCTCTGAAGTTCCTCACAGAACTATTTCTCCAAAAGAGAAACTCACAGAGATTCCAATCTGCCAAGATTTTCTAAATTTGAATCTACATATCAAAACCTCTGCTGAGCTTAAAAAGTTACAGAAGACCTCTATTGATCCTATAAGTTCTAGATTTTCAAAACCCAAGGTTAATAAATCTTTTTCTTCTGTGACAGTGATGAAAGAAGTTCACCACAGAAGCAACCCACAGAAGGCAGGTCCTAAACAGAGCTTTTGCAAACAACATTCGAGTATTCATAGATCTTCTAGTAATAGGAAATCTAATGTAAAGAAAGAGTGTAATGCCTCTGTGGCTGAGTTTAAAAAATTCAATGAAAAGTTCAAGCAAATTACATCTCATATTCAATACTGTCATTGCTTTGATCTTATGTCTAAACTTAATAATCGTTTTTCAAGTCAAGTCTGTTTACTCTCTACGACAATTCAAAAGTCAAATCCCACAAAGAGACAAACTGACTCTTCTGCAGAGAACAAAATGTATTTCAAGAATGCCAAGGCAAACTTGAAAAACTCTAACAAAATTGGACCCATATGGATATGGGTACCTAAATCTCTGTGATTGTCCTGCAGAAGAAGTATGTGCCAATCTGGTATCTAGACTCCGGATGCTCAAGGCACATGACTGGTGACAGAAGTGCACTATCCACGTACAAAGAAACACAAGATGGTGGATTTGTGACTTTTGGAGACAACAAGAAAGGACACATAAAAGGCTATGGAGTCATAAGGAAAGAAGACGTTTCAGTATACAAAGTTGCATATGTGGATGGCCTTAAGCACAACCTACTCAGTGTAAGTCAACTTTGTGATACAGGATTCAATGTGTTGTTCAAAAGAACCTTCTGCTCTTTACAAAGTGAAGAAACAAGTATGGAACTTCTGCGAGCTGAAAGAATAGGCGATCTATATATAATGAATTTCAACTCAAAGAACAAAGACAAAGTTTGCCTTGTTGCCTGCAAAAGTGAAGAAGCCTGGCTATGGCACAACAAGTTCTGTCACTTGAATTTTCACACATTGGAAAAACTGGTCAAACTTGATCTAGTTAAAGGTTTGCCAAATGTTAAATTCAATAAGGATCATTTATGTTCTGCCTGTGAAATGGGAAAACTCAGAAGAGCTTCCCACAAAGGCAAAACAGATGTGTCTTGCACCAGGCCTCTGTACATGCTTCATGTCGACCTCTGCGGTCCCATTGCAATACAGAGCCTAGGTGGCAAGAAATACATACTTGTCCTAATTGATGAGTATTCACGTTTCACATGGGTTGAATTCGTAAGAAAGAAATCAGATGTTCCAAATGTATTGATAAATCTAATGAAAAGAATCCAAGTTCTTTATGATTGCAGAATACAGAAGTTAAGAAGTGACAATGGCACAGAATTTAAAAACTCTGTCATTGAAGCCTATCTTTCACAAGAAGGAATATCACAGAACTTCTCTGCAGCTCGCACTCCACAACAGAACGGTGTTGTCGAAAGAAAGAATCGAACACTTGTGGAAGCCGCAAGAACTATGATGTCAGCATGCGGATTATCAATGAACTTTTGGGCAGAAGCAATTTCCACTGCGTGTTATACTCAAAATCGATCAACCATTGTGAAAAGACACCTCAAGACGCCTTACGAATTGCTTAACAAACGGCGGCCAAACATCAAATTTTTCCATGTATTCGGATGCAAATGCTTCGTCTTAAACGACAGAGATTCAAGAGGAAAGTTTGATGTAAAAGCAGATGAAGGCAAATTCATTGGATACTCTGCCACTTCCAAAGCCTACAGAACATTCCTTACAAAGTCTCACAAAATTGTAGAAAGCATCCATGTTTCTTTTGATGATTCATTCCAGATGACTTCTGAACAAATCAGTTCAGAACTCGGAATTAAAGGGAAATCCTCTGTCATCTCACAAGCAAAAGAAGACTTGGATCTTCTATTTTTAGAGATGCTCCACGAAAACATTGATCCTTCTGTTGGAACAATCAGGGTTTCTGAAGAACCATCCTCTGTCGGACAAAATCCTACAGGTTTGTCTCTAACTGGTCCTAATAATGCTTCATCTTCTTCTGTAAATACTACAGATGCAATTGCCGAAGCAGAAGAAAGTGAAGAAGATGAAACATCAAGGAAAACGACAACAGAAGCTGCACAAACCACAGAAGAACCAATTACAGAGGAAATCGAGGACCAAGACTATACGTCCTCAGAGGAACAAACTCCACCACCACTCATACCAATCATTCCACAAACGGTAAAATCAACTACCAAGGCACGAAGAACAACAGAGGCTACACAAGAAGAAACACAAGAAGTCTCTAAAGAAAGTCTGAATGACATTGATGATCATCTTCCACGCACAACTCAATGGACAAAAAGCCATCCTCTAAGCCAAATAATCGGAGAAGCTTCTGACGCAGTAAAAACAAGGTCTGCCACTGCTAACTTTTGTTTCTTTACAAATTTTATTAGTGTGATAGAACCAAAGAAGATTTCTGAAGCCCTAGATGACCCAAACTGGGTAGACGCCATGCAAGAAGAACTTTTGCAATTTGAGCGTAACAGAGTATGGACTCTAGTACCTCTGCCAAGAGGAAAACAGGCCATTGGGACTAAATGGGTCTACAGAAACAAGAAGGATGAAGATGGAGTGGTCATCAGAAACAAAGCAAGATTAGTAGCAAAGGGATATAGACAAGAAGAAGGCATATACTACGATGAAACTTTTGCCCCTGTCGCACGGCTCGAAGCAATAAGAATATTCTTAGCCTTCGCAGCCCACAGAGGTTTTAAAGTCTATCAGATGGACGTAAAATCAGCTTTTCTCAACGGTGAAATCCAAGAAGAGGTCTACGTTAATCAGCCACCAGGATTTGAAAGCTCAAAGTTTCCAAGGCATGTATACTACCTTGAAAAAGCTCTATATGGACTGAAACAGGCTCCACGAGCATGGTATGAACGACTTTCTACCTTTCTTCTAGTCAATGGTTACAACAGAGGTACAACAGATACTACCTTATTCTATAAACGCAAAAGTAGTGAGATAATGCTTGTACAAATATACGTAGATGACATAATTTTTGGGTCTACTAATTCAGAAGAGTGTAAAAGATTTGAAAAACTCATGCAGAGTGAGTTTGAAATGAGTATGATGGGAGAATTAACTTTCTTCCTCGGACTCCAAGTCAAACAATCATCAGAGGGAATTTTTATAAATCAAGCTAAATATGTCTCTGACATTCTTTCCAAGTATAGCTTCTCTGATGCCTCTGCAATGAAAACTCCAATGGCCACTGGAAACAAGTTATTCTTAGATTCAGATGGCATCTCTGTAGAATGCACTCTCTACAGAGGCATGATTGGATCTCTGTTATACCTAACAACAAGCAGACCTGACATTATGCATGCCACATGTCTCTGTGCACGCTATCAAGCTAATCCAAAGAAATCACATTATGATGCCGTAAAGAGAATCTTTAGATACCTAAAAGGGACCAAAAATCTTGGTCTCTGGTATCCACAGAACTCTGGTTTTGGTCTTAAAGCTTATACAGATTCAGACTATGGAGGATGCATGCTCGACAGAAAGAGTACCTCTGGGAGTTGTCAATTCCTAGGTGGTAAACTAGTCAGTTGGACCTCCAAGAAGCAGAATTGTGTTTCCACATCCACTGCAGAAGCTGAATACGTTGCTGCCGCTAGCTGTTGTTCTTAGGTTCTATGGATGAAGACTCAGCTAAAAGACTACGGCCACATTCTGTTCAAAATACCCATCTTCTGCGATTCCAAAAGTGCTATTGCTATCTCTGCCAACCCTGTGCAACACTCAAAAACCAAGCATATCGATATAAGGTATCACTTCTTGAAACATCATGTTGAATACGGTACAATCGAAATGCATTTTGTGCCCACAAAATATCAACTCGCTGACTTATTCACCAAAGCACTAGACGAGAAAAGATTCAACTTCTTGGTGGGTAAGATAGGAATGATTAACATGGTGTGAAAATCCTCAGTAAGTATAGTTTTATATTCTGTAAATAATAAGTAAATACATTGCTTAAATTATTGTTTTGAAAGATTCTACTTCTATATGTAAATTCTTAAAACCTTCAATAGTTCTTGAAACTACAGAACTTCTGTAAGGTCTGCTCAGAACCTCTGACAACCTTCACAGAACCTCTGATAGACTTGACCTATGTACTATGCAAAACTTATCATATTCTGATCCAAGCATAGATCAAGGGGGAGCAAAAGGAAAATTCTTGATCTACAGAAGTGATTAGATCAAGGGGGAGCAAAAGGGGCCCTCAAATGATCTACAGAGATAAATCTTTCAAAGGAAAGCCAAAGAAGAATGTCGATAATTTTCCATCGACAGAAGTAAGACAAAACTGCCGAGAACAGAAGAACCAAAAGGTATGTCTCTCGCACGAAAGGTTTTGAGAAAACAGTTTTCTAGGACAAGAATTGTCAAATATGTCCTAAATATACTGTGAATAACATTTCAAAAATCAAAAGTTCAAAAGGTTTAACAAAATTCGAAATAGTAGAAATTTAAGGTCATAGAGCTTCTGCTGAGCTCAACAGAGCTTCTGCAGGAAATATGCTCTGTGATCATAAATTAACCCTCTGTCGATCTTTTGGAATGTTATCTCGAACAAAACGTTTATCAAAATAGTTTTCTCGGTCACCAACCTTCAAGAATGTGCGAAAAACATCTCTTAACACAGATCAAAAATTGGGTGATCAGAAAGTTAATAGAATTCAAGTTATAAGATTTTTTCTCTCATAGAGCTTCTGCTGGCTCTTGCAGAGCTTCTGCAAGTTCCAACAGAGCTACAAAACCTCTGTGAGTAAAATTTCTTGACAAAATCCTATTGATCTTCTCCAATATCTTTACAAACGTTTTCGTTTAAAGAAGAACCTTCAGCAATGATAACAATGAGATACATGAGAAAAGGGTTAAACTTCAAAATTTTCAACATCACAGAGCTTCTGGAAACTAACAAAGGCTCTGCTATTTTGTTAATTTGGGCATTTCTGTACCAATAACGGTTACTTTTACTGAGAGTGAAACTCATATGGCTAAGAACAACTCCACGCGCCTAGCATTAATGGGTCGCGCACAACGTCCTGTCATCTTCTGACATGGCCTACGTGTCCCATTTTCATTGGGCAAACATGGAACGTTTTTTTTTTGGTAAGTTGAACCCGCCGCTCAAACTCGAGTGTGGATTCCAAACTTTAATCCATTGCCATATATTTTACCCTTTCGAAGTCTACCGTTTTACCATCTTATAAAAACAAACCTTACCCTCTCATAAAACTTTTTACAAACTCTCATCTTCTTCTCCGGCGATACCCTGCAAAACACTTGCAAATGGCTTCATCTTCTCGAGCTACATCCTCTGAACTCTCTCCGTCGAACTCAACGGAAAACTCCCCTGCTCATTCAGAACATTCTGAAAACCCCATCCTTGCAAGAGATATTGAACAACAAGATTCCGGGGACTCCGCAGACTTTGCTCCGACGACACACTTGCAAAACTTCATAGCTAAGGATCATTTCGAAGCCACTCTTCCTATCAAATCCAACAACTGCTATTTGGTCCCCTCACCCACTACTTTCGGCGAAGCCCATGCCATACTTCTGAACATCATGGAAAACCATGTCCTCTTCCCTCTACTATCAAGAACCCCTAACAAAATTCCAGTCCGTTATTTGAACCAATTTTGGCAAAGCTGCCGATTTGATAAAGACGATTCTCTTATCAAAGGGTACATTTCAAGACCTGATAAATCTGAGCATCTTGAAATCAAGTTCAACAGAACAATGTTCTCACTTGAATTCAACCTACCAACAAGGGGTCTTCTGGGATTGAAAAGTTATGCAGAGCAACCAACAGACGAAGAGCTCTGTCGATTCGTGGAAATGCTTGGGTACAACACCCAACTACGGAAGAGAAATGACTTCCGCAGAGGCCGATTACCACCTCTGTGGAACACCTTGTTCTCTATTCTTAACAGATGCCTGACAGGAAAGATAGGGAGTATTGACCAGAGCTCACATCAAATCTTGAGCATCATGTATGGGGTTTACTATGATCTTCCACTAGATTATGCGATCATAATGATGCAAGAGATCGTAAACACCATCGACAGAAAGAACAACTCGAAAAGGGTCAAAGAGAACGATCCCAACTTTCTACCACCTCTGCAATTCCAAAGAATATTGGGAGTACTGTTCGAACCTCTGCTGCTAATCCAAAATTGGCCAATGGAAGGGCCAACTCCCAAACAGTTCCCGATGAACAAAAATACCCCCACTGATCATGCTGATGGCTACTCACACTGCAGACCTCTGTCAACGAAACTTCTGCGCTACGCATCGAACAAATCCCTTCAGAAAGAGTATATACGCGATCATAGAACTCCAAAACCGAGTCCTATGACACCCCCGCGTTTAGGTGTCCCCCTAGGAACAATGATAGCAAAACCTCTTTCCACTCAAGCAGAAAAGGATCACAAGTTAGCAAAACACATGGCTATTCAACTCAGCTTCATAGCCAAACGCGCAGAAATAATGGGAAAGAAATCTTCAGCAAAGATCTCTGCCTCTACTCCAAAAGCTAAGAAGAGAAAAACTGCAGAAGGCACATCAACTAGCACTGCAGAAGATAGACCTTCACCTCCCCATGCCACAGAGATTGGCTCCTCTGCTCCTCCCCTTTTCACAAAACAGAAAAAGAAAAGATCCAAATCAACAGAGGAAGGGGCACCAAAACCAAAAAGGAGGAAAACCAAAAAGAAGCATGGTAAATCACTTAAAAAATTGGTTACCATTGCAGAAGAGGCAATCATAGAGGGTGAAACTGCAGAAGAAGAAGATGCAGAAATAGGAATGACAGAAGAAGGATATCAATCACCCTATCAATCTCTAGATAGATTTGCTCACCAGGGAGACCTGAATGATTTCCTACAGAACCCCGAAATTGCAAACACCCTTAATACAGCAGGGTGGACGGCACAACCTTTCGACCACCACTCTCCAGAAGAACAAGATTTCTTCATTTCTGGCATTGACACACATCTACAAGAAGATGACACAACACACAGAAATCAACCAGCCAAAACCCCTGTGATTTTACAAAACCCTTTCATTCAAGGATTGGACATCCACAGAAGAAGTCCAAACCAAGATTCAGAAGATACAGAACAAACCAAAGCTGAGTGGAATACAACTGAAGTTACAGAGGCAACGGTTGTAGAAGAAACCACAGAAACAGGGATAGAAATCTCAGAGGTAGATTCAGATGAAGAAGAGGCTATCTGGATACGAAAAGGTCTCTATCATCCTCATGTCATGAGCTTATACGGATCTCATCACATGTATGACTCCTTGCGCACAGAGCAAGGAACTTCCACAGAACCAGAAGAAGAAACAAGAAAAGATGCCGAAGTTGAAGAAGGCACACAACCAAACCCAACTCCCAGTGCAACCCACATTTCTAACTCCGCAGGTCTAGCTGCAGAAGGAGTTATTGAAAAAGAGCAGCACAGCTCGATCCTAACCCAACCCATCCAGCCAGAGGTTACTCTTTCAACCTCTGTGCCCACAGAAACCGGGGAATCCATTCCTAGGGAGTCTCCTCAAAGAGACTCACCTAATGTTCGTGATCAATCGCCCCAGATCACACAAGAACACCCTACAGAGGAATTCGTTTCCTCTGTCAAGCACACATTAAGGCCAAACCTTCTTTCAGAGAGAAGTAGTAAACACAGAGATGAAGAGACTCTAGACAAGTCTCCTAGTCAACAGAAGGACATTCCAATACCCACCTCTAGAGTGGATTTGGACTCTGTTCTTCACAGAACTTCTGTAGAGAACGAAACTCAGGTTTCCTCTCGAGGATCAGAAGGAAATCCTTCCACCCCCATCGTACAAACAAGGGTGAACGAAGGTGTCCCAGGAACAGGGACTCACTCTGGAGACGAATGTGTTCCTCCAGAGGTTACACAAGGAACACAAGTATCAAGGGATGAGTTCCAAACCCTTGTCACCTCTGTGAACCAAACAATGAAAGAGTTGCAAAGCTCTTTCAAATCCTTGGCAGAGACAACATCTACAGCTCTCTTGAATCTGAACACCAAAATGGACGATCTGTCCACAGAGGTGAAAACCGCCATCTCAGAGATGAAGTCTTCTGCAACAACCACTGCCAAAGAAACAGCCACTTCTGCCGCTCATCAATTCGAAACAACTGCAACTTCTGCGTTCAGGGACTCGGTCAAAGATTTCCTTGAACAATTGAATACGCAATCCAACAGAGCAGAGGGCATTACTCCTGCAGACTTACAGAATGCATTATCACAAGTTCAAGCAGAGGCAATACGAACCACGAAAATGATGCAGCCAAAAGACTATATGACCAGAGCACAACTAACAGAGCTAGGACAAAACGTCATAAACCAGGTCACAGAAGTCATTGTCTCCTTCACAACTGCAAATGCCAACTATGTGAAGGACTTCAAGAAAAGTGTCGGCAAAATGCGTTTCAAGACAGAAGCAGAGCTTGCGACATTTATTGGTCTCTGCGATGATATATGTGAAAAATTGAAGGCAGCAGGAGCTGAATTGCCAAAGAAGCCCAACACTTCTTGCAGAGCAGAGGGTACTTCGGATGAGTGTCAGGATGATTCTGATGATGACCAACCTGGTCCATCAGATAATCATGAGGGGGAGAATGTAAGGGAGAAAGCTACGAGCAGAGGAATTCAATCTCCACCAATCGCAGCAGAACCAATCAGCCAAGCCCCTCAAGAACAAACCCAACAACAAACTCAAAGAACCACAGAGAATACACCCATCTCTGTGGATTCAACCTCTGAAGAACCCAACACTACAGAAGCAGATAAGCAAACCTCAGAGGCAACAACCGCCCCTGAGGTAATCATTTTGGAAGAAACAGATGAACCAACCACAGAGAAAACACCCACCTCTGTGGAAACACCCCAAACCATACCCAGAAGAAAGTCGATTGCCACCACACCAAAAAGAGCAACGACCTCTGCTTCTGACATTCTGAAAAGGATGCACACAACAATGAGTGATCGTATGGTGAAGAGAGAAGAAGAAAGGCACAGGTTCACTTTAGCTTTCAGAATGGAAAGAAGATTCAATGAAAACACTTCATCAACAGAAACTGAGCTCACAGAAGAAGTCACCAAACAACCTCCAACAGAGGTTACAGAGCAAGTCAAGCCAACAGAACCATCGCCACAAAAGTCCTCTAAGTCACAATCGTCAAAATCCACAGAGGCAACCTCCATCAAACCTACAGAAGTGCAAACCTCAAATCCCACAGAAGCAACAGGTTCTGCCACGACAACAAAAGATAAAGGCAAAGGGATACTGACAGAAGAGCCTAAGAAGAAGAAAACATTGTCAAAGCCAACAGAGAAACTGATGAAGAGTGCGTTTGACGCCTTTCAAACCCCAAAACCCGAAGAAGTTGACTGGGCACATGGATTGAAGCCTCTGTCAGAAATTCCTTTAACTGGTAGAGCTGCAGAAGTTGTTCAACAGATGGAGAGTCTCAGAAGACAAATTCCACGACCTGGTCCAACACATGAAGAAATGGAAGAAGTGGTATACAAATACCTCTACAAACAATCCTTTCAGACAAACTATCCAAAAGATCATGTGACAGATCCAAGGATCAGAGAAGAATTTGAGAACATCTTCACGAGAACAAAGCCAAGAACCAAAGCAGATGTTTTCTCAATTCACAAGATCAAAAAGGTGATCTTCTGCCGATTCTCCTTCACAAGAACCTATCCAAGGGTCAGGTACAATCTTTACAAAGTCAGAAGAGAGAACAATTCAGAATCTACCTTCGCTGATGCTGACTTAAGAAACATCAATCCATACGATCTACCTGACCTTCTGCAATGGACAAAGGACAACTACAACACAGAGGCAAACACCAGAGCCTATCAATTATTGAGAAAAGCGATGAGGGAAAAGCTTCTGCTCTACAGCATGATAGATTTCCAGCTGGGAAAGGATCTCGGTCTCAAACATCTGGATCTACGACCACCAGAGGATCGCTGCCCACCAGACGCCATACCAAACTCAATCATCACAGAACCACGGTTTGGGTAAGTATTTCAAAACCCTCAAGGCGAAACTTAACTATTTGTATGCATGGACTGTCAGAAGTACGCAACAAATACTCTGAACAAGTTCAGAGCAAGCCTTGTGAAATACAGAGGTTCAAAGAAAATGGAAAAAGATGCTGCAGATACAATCATAAGAGAGATTGACGCAACAATTCGCCTAAGAGAACTCTGCATCAGATTCTACAAAGAGATCAGAAAAGTCGGCAGAGACAACAGAAGCTACAACGATTTCAAAGATGCCAAAATCTGATTCTCAGACCTCCAATCTCTGCAAACAAAGTTTTATCTTTCATTTTACTCAAATGTAAAATGCCTCTGGCATATTTCTAAATGAAAGAAATTTCGAGGTATTGTTTAACCTCTGTCTTATCTAACTTAGCCAAACTTAACTCAAGTTCAAATTTTTTATTTTTCACTACTTAGGGGGAGATTGTTAGCTTCAATCTTCCTAATCATAGAAGTATTTAGAAGTAGTGAAAAATAGGCTAAGTGAAGAAAGCCTCTTACAGAGGCTCTGCCAACATTACCGAGAAATCAAGGTCAAGAAGCTACAGAAGCAGCAGAGGCTTCCTACAGAAGCTCTGTCATACGCACAAAGAAGACCAAAGACTCGGAATCCGGCGAAGACTGCTCCACAGAGGACCAGACCGCAGAACCTCTGTAATTCATTACAGAGCGTCTGTGGTCTATGAAGACTTGGAAGATATTACTGGATACGTTCATCAACTTGCATGGAAAAGTACTGTCAAAACACGTGTCAAGCTCTGAGTGGACTCAATAGGGCATGGTACAAAATAGACGTCTGCGCCATTTAATGCATTTACCAATAGTACATCTGCTCCATTAAATGCGCATGGCTCAAACAACTGCTCACACCATCCAGTCCACTGTTCACACCATTCAGTTCACTATTCATGCCGTAAAAGGAACAATGACCTACTTCATAGTCTTCTAAGAGTAGTATAAAAGGAAGTCTCATGTTGAGATCTCCCTAAGAACGAATACACAAGGAATCACTAATACTCTCAAACTTTATTGTCAAATATCTGAGTGTTATATTCTCACACACACCAACAGTTCTTAATCTGTTCTTCGTGTTCTTATTATATATTGAATAACAGTAACTGTTCAAGAAATCCTTTTTATTCCTTACTGTTTTCTTTATATATGAGCGTTCTAATATCTATCAAACATATCTGTTAGTTAAATACGCTTCCGCATTAAACTCTAAATTCAACTAATAGACTGTTAATCTTGATTAAGTGTATCTGGGTTCCAACAACTTGTCTAACGGGCGGAAGACTATTCAAATCTTCTAGAAAAACTTCCGGAAATTCACAAACAACCGGAATATTTACCAAATTATTCTTTTCTAGTTTAGTATCTATCACATAAGCTAAGTAACTAGGGAAACCTTTACTGATACACTTACGAGCTTTTAACATACAGATAAGGCATGATTGATGATTTCTACGGTCACCATAAATCACTACTGGTCCCTTATCAGGTAAGACAACATTAATCAACTTCTTATCACAAACTATACTAGCTTGATTCTCGGCTAACCAATCCATTCCCACTACCACATCAAACTCAATTAGAGCTATCAGAAACAATTGGATAGGTACTCCACACCCATCTATATTTATCACACAACTATCAAATACCTCTTTAACCGATACTTGATTATCATTTGCAGTATCTACCATTAAAGCATGATCTAACACTTTAGACTTTAAATGCATATAAGCAGCAAATGAAGGAGACACGAATGATCGGTTTGTCCCGGAGTCAAATAACACTTTAGCACGTGTAGAGTTTATTAAGAATGTACATGTAACCACATCAGGAGTTTCCTCCACTACTTGTACTATCATCTGAAAGGCACGACCCCTAGCTCTTGGTAACTCTGGCCTTGGTACTATCGGTCTTACACCCGCTGGTCTCACTGAAGTACCACCCTGTTGTATTCTCCCCCGTGGACAATCAGACTGAATGTGATCAGGAGAATTGCATGAGAAACAAAATCTAGTTACCCGACAGTCTTTAGCAATATGGCCGGTCTTTCCGCACCTGTAGCAAACTCGAGGATCAACTTGGCAATTTCCTTGATGAATACGATTGCACTTTGGACAAGGTCTTTCAGCTGGTATGAAAGGTGTACGAGTATCAAATCTCTCGACTCTAGACTTCTTTGGATCATACTGTGGTCCTTCCCATTTTCTTTTTCCAGTACTCTTATCACCAACATCTCTTCCTCTATCCCGTTCCACATCTTCCGCGGCATCTACTGCGGCTGAGAAGGTTTCCGGTCCCTTTGCAATCACTAGACTTTGGATTTCTGACTTTAACCCGAAGATAAACCTATTCATCTTCAGTGCCTTCGTGGCAACATAGTACTCTGTGAAATGATACTTCTCCAGGAAACTAGCAGTATAATCCCTAACCGATAAACTTCCCTGTTGCAGGTTCATGAACTCTTCCTCCAGTTGTCTAACTACTGCTTGAGGAAAAAATTGTCGTTTGAAAGCTATTGTGAATTCATCCCAAGAGAAAGTAGAATACACATCAGATCCTCTAGGGGTAATGAGAGCCTCCCACCAATATAACGCGTCCGCCTTCAACATTGCAGTTCCATATAGCACTCTATCTTCGTCGGCACATTTACTGGTCTCGAAGATAGCTTCTATCTCCTTTAGCCACCTCATGGCCTTCACTGGATCTCTTTCCCCTGCATACGTTGGAGGTTTGCAGCTTAAAAACATTTTGTAATCACACTTCTTTGGCACCAGTATGATCGTAGGTGTGATGGGCATCTCGTCTTCCAGACCAGGATCTGGTATTTTAGTTTTAGTGTGACGAGTTCGGTTAAACATGGCTTGTATATTTGCTCGCAGTCTTCCCATTTCAGCGGTCATATCGTCCCTTGTAACAAATTCCACGCCTTGAGATTGAACTCTACCTCCCGTTCTGCCCCTACCTCGTTCTCCCCCTATTCCCCTTGTCCCGACTGTTGGATTTGTTCGGTTAGGATTTCCTCCTCCCTGTCTATTCGTATTTAGAGTACCGCTTGCCATTCTGTTGATTTCAACAAGGTTAATATACACGTAAGCACATACCCCATATAATAAGGTATTCCAGTCCAACCATGTACCTGTAAGTTCACAATTACACTGGCCAGATGTAATCTAAAATTACCTTACATGATGTTCCTTCTACCTTTTATATTTAACATCCCAAGGTTCTAATACAATAGGGACATCCTACTTCACATGCAGTTTAAGTCTAGGTACAGATACGAATACCTAAATCCCTTAAATTAGGGCTCTGATACCATCTGTAACGACCCGGTTCTATAACATGCATCAAATAACATATATTGCATAACATCGTTACATAACAAAAGATACATCATATAACAAGTACGGTCCCTTAGTCTTTACAACCAAAATAAGGTGTTTCATTACAAACTTTTTGCTAATTAATTACATGATATCTAATAACGAAGTTATAACTACAAAACACATCATAGTCTTCAAACTATAAGTCTTCCCAAAAGCTAGCCACCGATTACTCTATTCACTTGCTCTTGCCCGATCCACGACCTGGAATACATATTTTTAAAACAAAATGAGGGTTAGACCTAGTGGTCTAAGTGAGAAAATCCCTGTTAGTTTAAAACCATTTGCAAAAACACCGTATACATCATTCAATTATAAACACCAATTATAACTCATGCAACGTGTACTTTCCTGTCTCATTTCCATGGCCATATTAGATGGTTGCGAGCCAACTAATAAATTTACTCTGATGTACAAAATACAGCCAACACCGATGTCCCTCTGTACAGCCAACTCCACTGGTCCTAAGCCCGGCCAACGTGCTCTCGTGTAGTGTAATACTTGTATAAATATAATATACACTTCAATATATCATACTTTATACATATGCACATAATTACACTACTTATCACATTATCAAACCACATATATGTATTCCAGTTTGAAAATATTTAAAGTAAAACTCACCTGATTGCTTATTAAAACGCTTTCAAGCTTTTTCCAACAGATTCAGCTTTCACTCCAAATTCACAGAATCTGAAACAAATAGATACAAATATCCATTTACCAAATGGAGCACATAATACTTACTAGAGCTAAGAACTCGAGATAAACCTATCTAACTCTTATCCTCAAATGTTTCTCCCAAACCCAAACTTATATCCAGTCCTCATTCATATCCTATTCAAGAGTCAACAAAACACAAAACTACTAGATACTCAAAAGTATCAGAAATCTCAAAAATGACCAAACAGCTAAAGTTTCCGGATACTACAATACTATCCGGACAACTCAAACAATCCGGATAGCATAACTTTCCGGACAATCTAAATAATCCGGACAACTCCACTTTCCGGACGACATAAACAATCTGGACGACACCCGGAAACCAAAGAAATCCGGACACCATCCGGTAACTAATATCATCTGGAAACCATGGAAAAGAGGAACTTATCGGGTAGTTGATTCGTCCGGACACCATTAGAACAACTTCCGGACACTATCAAAAGGGACTACCGGACACCACCATAATGTGTCTGAAAACCTCTGTCTGTTTACCCCAATTTTACCCAGATTCGACAGAAATTACTACTAGACATGAAATCGGCTATTCTACTCCGATAGAAACTATCTATTAGCAATTACCAACATTAAATGTAAAGGAAACATACCTCAATTCACTTCCAATGGTTTTATGGACACAATCTTCGAGATTGTTCTTCAAGTTTTAAACTCAAAATCTTAAACTTGTTCTTCATATGTTTTTCCAGAATCCTTCTCTCTAAGGGAAACTGGGAAACGTGGCATTTACTGTTTTGTATTTCTTATTCAAAACAAAGAAAACCCTAATCTTCATTAAGACATCTTTGTCTGAATGAAATGGACAAAATTCGACAACATCTTATTGGAAACTCTTTCCACATTAAGACATTGTTCTTCATTTATTCTTCGTGTTTATATATGTTAAACAGAAATGGCATCTTCAGCTGCTGCTCCTACCGCCGAGAAATCTCCTGCAACGGAGAAACTGACTCTACGAAAGGCTCCTCAGGTAAAGTTTACGCTTGAGAAAGTAGACTTTTCGAAATCAAACAACCTCTATGCGCTTTTCGATTTTCTTCCTCGAAAGCAAGTCACGCATCTGAATGATGCTGTGAATTTTCTCCAAACATGCTCCTTATTCAAAGCCTTAACCTTCGTACGCTCTGCCCATAAATTCCTTCTATCTCAGTTCTGGTATACTGCCAGACACACTCAGGTTCCTTCATCCAAAGACCCTAAGAAACTCCTTGATGTCATTCTCTGTGACACCAAATTTGGCACAACCAAAATCAACTCTGCCATTATCAGGCGAGCACTCAGCCTACCCACTGCCACCAAAGAAAAACCCTTTATCTCTCTCCCAAACCACAAAAACCATGCTGATAGGGAAGCCATCACTGCATTCTTTGATGCAATGGGTTACGTATGGGACACAGGGAGGGACAAGGAGATTGAGAAGAAACTAACCATGATCAAGAAATCCAAAATGCCAAGCGAGATGAACTTCATCTTCGCACACCTGATAAGCTGCATGACAGCGAAGAGTGGCTCCTTTGATCAAGCTGAAAGGTCTCCATGTTGATTGGGCCTCGATCATCTATGACGACCTTGCATTCAGAGTAGATATGGCTGATAGACCTTCATGGGTTCCATATCCCAGATTCATCAGCGTCGTCTTTCAACAGGGACTTGGGGACAAGTACCTAAAAGAGGGTGATATGAGACTCTCTCAGGTTGGCCCTAAGGTGCTCGACTTCAAGCCGCTGGCAAACGAGGTACGTCTTACTACTCTTTTATCTCATCGTAATCCTCATTCTTCTACTTCTGCGGCTCATTCAGTGGAAATCCCCACCGCTGATACCCAAGCTGCACCCTCCACTCCTTCTCGAAAAAGGAAACAATCTACTTCCCAACTTGGTTCCAAAAGGATCAAGAAAACCAAGGAGCAACCCCCCCCCAGCATTCACATGCTGAAGACTCCACAACTCATCTTGAAGAGCTGATGGATAGTTCAGCGGTACGCTCTGCCACAGCTGATCAAGCCACCCCTTCCATCCCAGCTTCAGCGTCTCTAAACGCTAATTATAAACTTGGAACATAACCCACCTCCTTCAGCCTCTCTAGAGACTGAAGTGATTTTCAGCGAATCCAACGCTAAACCTCGCACCCAACCAATCTTCTCATCCTTCATTCCTCCCACCTCTCCCTTGGTCACTCAAACTCTTCCCCTATTCTCCTCAACAAACATCATCCTCAGCGACACTACTGCTGAACATCTTCAGAGGATGATAGGACAAAACACATGACCTGCAGGTACTTCCAGTCGTCAGGGAACTATTGAAGACGACTATGAAACTTTCTCAGGGTTACGAGGCTTCGACAACTTCGCCAACCCGCTTGCAGGTATACACATTATCCCAAACACTTCTCTCTCTCAACCCCAAACTTCTGAGCTTTCCTCTGTTAATAAGTTAATAACTGTTTCAGGTCCTAATTTGGGGGATATCAACACCTCCCTGAAGGCCCTGGAAACAAAGGTGGAATCTTACAACACCACTCTCTCCACAAACTCTTCAGCGGTTACAGACGCTGGAGAGAACCTCAAAAAGCTGACCGAGGTTGTTGAAAATAAAGCCTCCAAAGCTGATATGGAGAAAGAGGATGGCAGCATAGGAACTTTTGCTACCACCCTCGCTGAAACCTCCACCAACGTCAACAATCTCAACCTCACCAACACCACCCTCGCAACAAACTTCACCACTCTGTCCAATGAAGTCACATCATTGAAGACAGAGGTTGGTACTCTTAAGGGTGAGGTCACCACGGTCAAAGATCTCCTTCAGCAGATACTCAATCGCCTGGACGCCGCAAAGTCTCACTTTACTCAGGCCGATAGAGAGGATCTTCGAAAACTTGCCCCTGCTATATCTGGCCTCGACGACAGATTAGCAGTGGTCGAACTTTGTATGGGACTCACTGGCCGAGAAGACAGTGATTCTCATACTACTGATGCTGATGCTGTTGATGTTAACTCCCCACCTCATCTTGAGGATGAGGGGGAGAATGTTGAATAAGGTCATCCCCATGCTGATGAAGGGGAGACAAATAACACTGCTTCTGATAAACCTCAGGGAGTTGAAAACCCTGAGGGAACCGAGAAACCTCCCTCTACATCTGTGGGGGATCAACTCGAAGACCAACACAAGGAAGTTGTTGCTGATGTGACTGAACCTTACTCTGATGAGGTCGAATCTGAAGTAGAAGAAGCTAAAGACGAAGAACCCATCGATATAGATGATGAAGAACCATCCTCATCCCCTAAAGATGATGATGATGACGATGATGATGATTACTTCTTCTTCGTTGAGCCCAAGAAGGCCCCTGAGAAAGGGATTTCAATAAATGAACCTTCCGGGGAGACGACCAAGCCAAAGCCTGCAGGGTCTGAAGCTGATAAAGGCAAAAACAAAGGCCTCGCTGCAGAAGGCAATCTGGCTATCCTTCAGATTAAGCCAGCTTGTCAGGTACAATACCTTCTCTTCCCTTATACTACATCTCTCCTCTATCCCTTCTCAATCTCAATTCTCCTCTCCATAAAACCTCTATACACTTAAACCCCATTCTTTTCTCTATCTCTTTCTTCCCATGTTCTTACTTAAACAATCGCTGTGTTTCAGCTAGTCCTCTCCCCTGTTTGAGGATCCAGCTGAAGTCCCTACTGCTGCACCAACAATAATCCAAGCCACAAGAGCTGAAGAAATAATCCCGGTCTTGGATTTAATCACTGAGACCGATGAACCTGAAGAACAACTTCTCTCTCACAAAACAGACCTTCCTTAGCTCCTCAAAAGCTAAGTGAAGAGGATTAGAAAAGGAGAGAAGAAATGATCAAGAAATTCGAGGATCAGCGAATCATCCTCCCTCGCTCCAAAGTCCCCGTTACTAAAAAGTACAGGTTATCAAAGAAAGAATTCACCGATCATCTTAGAGCCATATGGTTACTCGCCGAAAAGAAGGAAACTGAAGAAAAGGATAAGGCCCTTGCCATCCAGCTTGCTCAAGAATCGGTGAATGACCCCAAACTAAAAAGAGCTCCCATCGAAGTCCAACGTCAATTTTGGGAAGACGCCCAGAAGATCGTTGAAGAAAAGACCAAGGTATCTGATTCTACCTTGGAATGGTGCAAAGAAAGACTGCACTATCGATATCGGGCTGCCAAAATTTACAAGGTATTCATTAGAGGAAAATCGACCATAGATGTTCCAGTTGTTAAGGTCGATCTATTCAGAGAAAATGGTACTAAGGAAAACATCTACGCTGCTAGGATCAATAAGTACAGTTTCTCTGAATGGTTGGAGATGCGAATAGCCATTCATCGATCTACCTCACAATATAAGAGCCATGTCGAGAAAATCATAAATTCTCAGATCGACTTGGTTTCTTCTGCTGTGGATATTCCTCCTCCTCCTCCTCTTGCGACTCAACAAAGAAGGGCCTCTGCAAAGAAAAAGTCCAAACCATCAGATTCAGGTCCTCCTATCCGAAACGAAACAGGTATTGGTTTTTCACGTGCTGAAGTACTTGGTCCTGATCCTGATCTCTCAGCGCTGGATACCTCTCTGCCACCCGGTGAATGTTTTGTCCCTGGTAAAGTCATAAGCGAAACTTATGGTATCTTCTTTCTCGACTACGATGAAGGACAACGTTTTCAACGTGTCTCTGAGTTTCCCATCACTCCCATTGAACAGCTCAGGGATCTAATCTATTGGTGTGAATTCAGACGCGATCTTCAGGCAAGATATCTCAAGCCCCTGATCTTCAAAGAAGCACAAGAAAGAAGAAATCAAGGTGTAACGGTCCCTGACTGGATGATCCCAAAAACAAAGACCCTTCATGAACTTCTCATTAAGGAAGAACCTCTTGAAGGATGATAGGATTTCCTTGTATTTCTTCTATCCTTATTAGCTTACCTCTTTTGTACTTGTAATTTAAATTTGTTGTACTTGTAATTTTTCTACTTCCCTCTGTAATCTTTACGAAGTTTAAAGAAAATTTTCAGCGAATGTACTTTACTCCATCAGTACTGAAAAGATCCCAGAAAACAGTAAAATGGACAAATATTTTATGAGTTCTTTTTATCCTTATGTTTTCATACTTAGCAATTTTCTTTGTTGCTATGTCATAATCAAATCGGGGGAGATTGTTGATCCAAACCCTCAGTGATTTGATAATGACCCTCTTTTAAACACTTAGTTAAAATTGTAAGTAAACAATATGTATTAGAGTTTCACTATCGGTGATAAGTACAAAGACATTACAGTACCGCTGATAGGAACTCTCGCTCTTTAGATTAGACATTCAGCGAACACTGTTCACCATAAAACTCTGAGCCTGTTCAGTTCTTTTAGTGATCGCTGATAAGTTAGTTGTTTACTTATGAACCCTGAAGACAAGTTTCACGTCAACATATGTTCTACGCTGAAGTCGAAGATCAAGCTCAAGAACAGCGACAAGTCTACTAATGAAATGATGCGGATATCAGCGAAGCCAAGATTTGTCCACTCAACGTGAAGTTACAAGTAGAAGACTTCAGCAATCGCTGAGCTTTATCATTCGCTGATAAAGTACTGATTCAACGAAAGCTGATCATGAAGTCTTCCTCTACAAGTTACTTTTGTCTTTCCCCCCTTGCACGTTTCCGTACGAAATGTCAGAACGGACATCCCTTCTGTCTTGGATCGTACAACAAACTCTGATTCTACACTGTGCACCATGCGGCTACTAAGGTTGTCTACAAAGGTCAATGACATGCAACCACTCAGCTGCTGCCACGTGTAAAGCAATACTGCCATGCATTAAATGTGAAAGTTTCATGATACACTCTTACAATCAAATATGAACAATTAAGATCGTATTCACATCAACTGGTCATATGATTTATTAACAATCTGTGAATTACAAGATATTACAATGAATTTCTCTCTCAATAGATCTAACAATTTATGCGTAAAGAGTTATCCAAAAGGTTAGTTAGCTAACCTTTGCTAACCCATATATATACTGTATAAGAAAGGCTAAAGCTACAGTACATATAAGAAACAGACTAATAGAACAATTACACGTGTCCTAATTAGTAACTGATTATAACAGAAAATATCCTAAGATATAAGTTCTGAACATGTTGTTCAGAACTTCTGAACATACTTCTGAATAGGCGCTTCAGAACATTTTTCTTCATAGTCAGAAGTTCTGAGTCTCCTACTCAGAACTCTGAACCTTCTAGTCAGAATCCAACACTTAGAATCTTTTGGAGATTTCTCACTCAGAACTTCTAAGTCTTCTACTCAGAACTTATGAGTCTTCTGAGTCTTCTTTAGTCTTCTTACTCAGAACTCAACACTTGTGTTTTTGACAAAACTCTAGACCTAACAATCTCCCCCTTTTTGTCAAACACACTTGTACTTTTCATCATCAAATTCTTAGAGCAGGAACAATCTTCAGAAGGAGCTCTTCTGAATGCTTTGACAACTTTTGCTCAGAATTCTGAATAATCTGAGTTAACTACTTCTGGTCAGTGTTTAATCAGCAGCAGCAACGATTTCCAAATTGATTTTTGTTATATATTTGCTTTTTCTTTGCTCCCCCTTGAAATGATAATTCTCATCTTCATTTCAGCTTTCATAAGATTTCTTTATAAGAAACAACCGATCAGTTTTCTTTTCCTCTTCTCCTTCTTAAAATAACATTTCTCTCTTTTGTTATTTCTGTACAAAAACCATATCAATCTTCAAAATCTTTAGCTTTTCTCCCCCTAAAGTTTTGGAAAGCAAAATCATCTTCAAAATATTTAGCTTTTCTCCCCCTTGATTTTCAAAACTTTAGCGATGTTTTTTCTTCGAATGAAGTCTATGCTTTTTCTCCTCCTTAATGAATAACCTTGCTCCCCCTCAAAATAAGAATTATGGAGCAATTTGTTTTCTCCCCCTGAAAGTATGCATATATTTCACTAAAATTATTCATTTCAAATATATTTATACAAGGAAAATAAGATTCACTGAATTACACTTGATAACTACTAACATTTGATCATTTGAAAATTTTACAAAAGAAATCCAACTTAATGAAATTTATCAGATTTTTCAATCAAATGAAATCAAATGCATGTGTTTGGATTCAAATACAAGTCATCATTGCATATAAAGTTAAAAATGTTCAGTTTCAATCTCTTTATTAAATCTATTTGGTGTGCTTAGCATGCGAAATATGATTAGCTTCAAGAATATGCAATTCTAAAACATATAAGAATACTTTGCTCTACTCACACTATTTGTCCAAAATTAGGATTTTCACAAATTTACAAGTTTATTGCGACTTTGTATTTTCCCAAAGTTTCAAGAGATGTGTGCTCATTGGCATCTTTTAATTTTGTATTCATTGGCATCTTTTAATTTTGTGCACATTGGCATCTTTTAATCAAAAAATTTAGTAAGAATAAGATACATCGTTAAACATGGCTTTCTATCTGGTTCTATAGCAGGATTTGGGTCAGCATATCCCAGACCAGTTGGTCTTAGGTGCTAGGTGACAAGCACCCCTTGGAACTTAATTTCCCAAACCAGAAAGGCCACATCGATATATCTTAAACCCATCTGTACCAGTAGAACATGGCTTTCTATCTGGTTCTATAGAAGGATTTGGGTCAGCCGATCCCAGACCAGTTGGTCTTAGGTGCTAGGTGACAAGCACCCCTTAGGACTTACTCTCCCAAACCAGAAAGGCCACAGGTACAAACTTTCAAACTAAATGATTTTTTTTTATTTTATTTTTTATATATATTTATTTCATCTCAATCACTTGGTTCTAAAACGTAGTACTTCCCCCATATTTTCGTTTCCATCCATCATTCTGACATTTAGGCTTTTTGAGCATTATATTCTATATAAGAATAGATTTCATAACATTGAGCATTCAACATAATTTCATTCATGTTTTGCTTACCTTTCGATTTAATTCAGAAGTGAAAGTTGAAACAAATATAGCTCAGATAATACAAAATACTTGTAAAATCACTCTTTGACACACATTTATTCATTGAATGAAAAAAAAATTCATATCATTGAATTAAATTTGTTAAGATTCAAACATTCATAGCAATAGAAATAAACGTAATGCAATGTTACCTTTCACCACTTGTTCCTTGAAACATAAAAATATGACAGTTAAGGATATCACCTGAGAAATATGAGTTCTAAACTGATTTGTTTAGAAGTCTTAGTCTCTGAAGTACGGGTCCTGAACTGAATTATTCAGAAGCCATAGTCATTTAAGTACGGGTTTTGAACTGACGTGTTCAAAAACCTAAAACGTTGAAGCACGGGTTTTGAACTTTATCTTGAAACAATCAGATCAAATTTTGAGTCAATACTTCCTCTGAAATCAAGATAATTCTGCAAAATCAAGAGATTTTGGTAATCATCTACGATGATTCCTCATTAGATATCAAAAATCCAAATTCTGAGTAGTTGAGTCAGAATTCTGATTAGAAGAGTCAGAATTCTGAGTCACTTGCTCAAAATTCTAAGTATCAGAGTCAGAATTCTGATTAGTTGAGTCAGAATTCTGAGTAGTAGAGTCAGAATTCTGATTAGTAGAGTCAGAACTTCTGAGTAACAGAGTCAGAATTCTGATAAAACTATCCAGAGAAAATGCCTTAGAAAAATGTTTGGATTTTGTGATTTTAGAACATTCTGAACTTCAAATCACCATAACTTGCTCAAAAATCAGAATTTTTTAACCAAAATTTGCAGGATTGCTCAGAATGTGATTCTGAACACATTCTCTAGAAATGTTTTCTACCAAAAACACCCACAACTATGAGTTCGATAACCCCATAGTAAACAGAACTTTTTCAAAAAAAAATCTTCAAAATCAACAAATTGAACTGTATATGTGAACCCTTCTGTCTCCATTCCTTCATTCACAAATCCCTTCAAATATAAACCAATTTCTGTTTTCTTTGTGGGAGAACTCAGATTACACTTCTCTTTTCTTTCTTCAATAGCTAATTGGAAGTCATACAACTGTATATTTCTGACATAGATACCCAGAAGTCTTCTGCATTCAATTTCCATCAAGGCTTCTTCTGTGCTGGCAAAGAACTTGACTAGAAAGATCGGATCATCAAGAGTCAATCTGTGAAAATCAAAAGTAGACATGGAAACCTTTGTATTTCTTTCTTTCAGTACTTCCATTCTAACAAACATTAAACCATTGAATTCTTCTTGTTGAAACATCAGAACTTTCTCAATTCTTTTCTGAATATGCAGTTTTGAGTCAGGAACTCTGAATCTGTTAGAAGCTTCTGAGTAGACTATCTGAGCTCTGTCATCCATAAAACCATCAATATTACTTTCCAAAAGCTCATACTCTCCTTCTGTGTAGTAGAGATTATCATATATTTCCTCAGGAAAAATATCATCATGAAATTGTCTGGCTAATGGCACATCACTTAACTCTAGGATGAAATCACATACAGGTTCTTCTAGTCTTTGCAAGTTAATCTTTGGGATCTCAATTGGTTTTCTGAATACATACTCAGAAGGCATAAAGTAGTCTTTCACTTTCACAAACTCTTCTTCTGTATTTAACTCATCACAAAAGTTAAATATAAAATCATCTTCAAAATCCTGAGTATAATTCACATTTATGTCTTCTTCTCCCATTAGATCAATAGGTCTTACCATTTTTATTCCTTGCTGAACTTTTTGAACATTCAAAGCTCTGACTAAATTATTATGCATCCTTCTGATCAACTCTTCACTTAACCTCATTTCTTCTAATTCAGAATCCGTCATATTTTCTTTGTTATACACCACAATATCTGTACACATGTTGACCACTTCACTTTCCACTGTCTTTTCTGATCTCAATACAGATTCCTCAATAGCTTCAGTTTCATCTGAGTTTCCTTCCATCTCTGTGTCTAAGTTCAATTCCTCTGTTTTATCTGAATCACCACCATCTGTACTTTCCAACTCCATTTCCTCTGTATCTGAACTATCAATCTGAACTATCTGAGTTATTGCCTTTAACTTTTCTTGTGTCTGATCTTCTGAACTTTTTGTATTGGCTAAGTGCATATCTGCTATCTCAAAATCTTCTATGCCAATGTCATCATCAGAACTTAACCTCTGTCTTTTCTCCCCCTTTTAATGATCATGAGGCTCATTATCATCAAACTTTCTTTTCAAGTTCTGATTAAAAGTAACTTCAGGTTCAACTTCTGCAATAGGAACAGGATCAAGAGGCTTTGAAGTAGAAGCCAATGATACACTCAGTGCTTTCAGTATAGGTTCCTGCATACCTTGCATTTGTTTTAACATATCTTTTTGAAAACCAGACATTATATCCATGATCTCCTTTTTGTGAGAATCCAAGGATTTCTTTACATCATCTACTTTGGTTTCAACAGAAATCAACTTTTTCTCCAACACAACTTTCAAATCTGACATCTCATCATTCAAATCCTCCACCTTCTTCTCCAAATTTTCTACTTTTTCCCCCATCTCCTTGTTTTGTTTCTGAATCTTTTCAAATTCAGAAGTTTCTAACAGTGAACCTGAACCAACAGATGGTCCAGTTTTCATGTGCCCAGAGGGCTCATGGCCTGTAGATAACACAAAGTCATCTTGTACAACAGATGCACGTTTGAATGAGGCTTTTGTAATGTTCACCTCACTAGGACTTCCATCCAATCCTCGACACCCAACATTAGGTATGTCTATGAATGTTGTTTCAGGATTACGAAATTCCTGATTTGTGCAAGTGTCAGAAGGAATTTCAGGCTCAATATGAATAGGACTGTGATATTCAGACTCAATGTGTTGAAAAATAGATTGGGATTTATCACCTCCCTCCAAATGAGTTTGGGATGGTTCCCCGGATTTGTGTGAAACAGTAGCATGTTGAAATGCTTTTAAGTGGATATGGATGGGTTGTTCAAGATCCACCACTAGGTCCATGGTGTTTGTTTCAATATTGGACACCAAGAGATGTGAACCAATAGCATTTGTGGTTACCTGGTCAAGATTAGCTGGTTCAGAAGCATCTCTTTCTGTTTGAACCTCTGTTGACAATCTCTCATCCTCACCACTCTCATTCTGTTTTTCCTCACCAAATCTAACCAAGCTCTCAGAATTTTCCCTCTCAAGTCTCTCAGAATGTTCACCCATCTGAACATCCTCCCCCTCTCTAATTCGACTAGACCCCTCACCTCTCTTCTCAGGTTGGTCCTCTTGGGTAGGGATTTGAGGTAATTCAATTCCCATAGAGGTGCAATAAGCTTTTAAAATCTCACTCTCCCTTGGAATATAATTCCTAAGTGATTTTGGCAACAATTTATGATTAGGATAGTTTTCAAGTCTTGTTACTGAGGTCATCTTACCCAAATAAAATGTGGGACCATGCTCTTCATTTGTTCTTCTTGAGATTGTTCTGTTTTCCTGTATGGCATACCAAATAACAATTTTCCAGTACCTTATATAAGGAATGTATGTCAGTGGAGCATCCTTTGTTTTCTTCTGAATTGCTTTCTGATTCTTCTCAAATGTATTCTTCATGTCTTCCCAAAGTATTAAAGTATAGTCATAATGCCTATTCTTCACTAAACCCTGAAAGATCTGAAGAATTTGTTTAGAACCTTGATCAGCAGAACTATTCTTCCCTGACACACATTTATTTACCACATGAAAGAAGCAAGCCCAAATAGGTGGTAATTTGTTTCTTCTGAACAAACTGAGAGTCCTCAATCCTTCATTGTATCCCAACTTCATAAACTCTGCTATTAATTCCTCTGTTAAGGGTGAGTCCTCAAAATCTGTCTTTCTTTGTACATCATCTTTCTCTGGTAAATTCAGCATTTCTCTTAGTGCAGAGATTGATAAGGCAAATGTCACTCCTCCAATTTCGGACACAAACCTATTATCTTCTAACCTAATATGTTTCCACCATTGTTGTATGTACTGAACAGGCACATTTTTACTTCGTGTAAACCATTTTCTGTACGGATGGTGTTTGAATAACTCCATGATAATTCTGTGTTCAGGCTTAAAACGGCTTTCCTCAAATAATATAACACAGTTATTTTCAGATAATTTCAGCCATTCACTCTCAGGAACAACTCTTTCCACTAAAATAGGTCTATCTGACATAATAGAACCTGCAGCACTCTGTTCATGTTCAATATTAACGTTACCTCATCCGCATTTCCTTCAGATTCATCCATTTGTTAATCTTCTCCATCATTTCTTATTGCCCCTTCCTCTACAGCTCTATTCTGTACTTCATCATTATCCGAATCAGATGAATCCATTATCGATTTTGTAGAATGTAGCGAAATTGGACCACTCCTTCGTATTCCATACATGATTTAAGAAGAAAACAAGCTCAAAGAACTCTGGATTTGATTCGTATCTCACTTTTCGCTCTGGAATTTGAAAAGATTTGAAATAGGGATTTTAAGACCTATTTAAAATCCGCGAAGTTGAAAGGTTTAACGGAAAAGCGAAATCAATGTTATAACGGAGTCAACACATTTGAAATGCCAAAGAGGATTTAAATGAAATGCGTGGCATAATCAAACAAATATGAAGCTGACACGTGTTAGTGGATAGAATTTTGACTCAAGTCAAAGATCTGAATAACACGCTCAGATGTTTTGACTTTTCTTTATCAGATATCTGATTGTTCTACTCAGAGTTCTGATTCCATAACTCAGAAGAATTTTGCCTTGTAACCAAAATGTCATTTAAAATCACATTCTGACAAATATAAAACATTTTGATTATTCAGAAGAGGTTTGAACAGATAGAAACACTTTTTATCATCAAAATTCTGTTCATATTATGATGATTTTTAAAATAAATCATTTAAAATCTTATATCTGAATATGAATTTTTTTTAATTCAGATATAGTTTGAACAACAACAAAAAAATATTTATCATTAAAAGCTTGTTCTTCTTAGAATGATCAGAGATAAGAAATGAAAACAAACCTTTTTAAGCATCACAAAATAATTTCCAAACAATTTTTTTTTTTTGATGCTCCCCCTTGACTTGAGCATGCATTTGACTATTTATGATACATAAAGATGAGATAAAAAGATAATAGAAGAAGCATAATCCACACAGTTGAAGTATTTGTATTTCTCAAAAATAAATTTTTGAAAGTTAGATTGCTGAAGTATTGACTCAGAATCTCTGACCTTAAGACTCAGAAGTTCTGATCTCAAGACTCAAAAGTTCTGAACTCAAGACTCAGAAGTTCTGATCTTAGTACTCAGAAGTTCTGAATCTTAAGACTCAGAGTTCTGAGTACACTACTCAGACAATTTTACTTAGGAAAATTTAGCATTTTTAAGAAAAAAATATTTTTAATTAGGCAGATTAAGCATTCCTATTTTACATATGAGAAAAGAAAACCTTTTGTGATCAAGAGGCTTTGTGAACAAGTCAGCCAATTGATACTTTGTATGCACAAAGTGCATCTCTATAGTTCCTTTTTCCACATAGTCCTTTATAAAATGATACCTCACATCTATATGCTTAGTCTTCGAATGTTGAACAGGGTTCTGAGTAATGGCAATTGCACTTTCTGAGTCACAATAGATGGGAATCTTGTTAAGCTGATATCCATAGTCCATGAGTTGTGTTCTCATCCACAATGTTTGAGAGCATGAAGCAGCAGCAGCAACATACTCTGCTTCAGCAGTTGAAGTGGACACACAATTCTGCTTCTTTGATGCCCAACTCACTATTTTATCTCCCAAAAAGTGACAAGCACCAGATGTACTCTTTCTGTCCAACCTACTTCCTGCATGATCAGCATCAGTGAAAGCAGTCAATTTGAAGTCAGTTTCTTTTGGATACCATAAACCTAGATCAGGTGTTCCTTTGAGATATCTTAAAATCCTTTTGACAGCCAACATATGTGATTCTTTTGGGTTAGATTGAAATCTAGCACAGAAACAGGTAGAAAACATGATATCTGGTCTACTTGCAGTCAAATAAAGTAATGATCCAATCATGCCTCTATAGAGTTTGATATCTGTTGAAACACCTTTGAGATCAGCATCTAACTTTATGTTAGTTGCCATAAGTGTTCTCATAGAAGCACAATCAGACATTTTGAACTTTTTCAGAATGTCTCTGACATATTTTCCTTGATTTATAAAAATACCTTTTGGTAATTGTTTGACTTGAAGACCAAGGAAAAAATTCAGCTCACCCATCATGCTCATTTCAAATTCAGATGACATGATTTTTGAAAAATTATCACATAATTCTGGACTGGTAGAACCAAATATTATGTCATCAACATAAATCTGAATCAGAATTAAATCATCACCCTGTTTCTTTAAAAACAAAGTTGTGTCAATCTTACCTTTCTTGAACCCTGAACCTAACAAGTGTTTAGTAAGAGTGTCATACCAGGCTCGTGGTGCTTGTTTTAGACCATATAAAGCTTTGTCTAAAATATAAACATGATCAGGGAATTCTGGATCAACAAAACCTTCAGGTTGATGAACATACACCTCTTCATTAAGTTTGCCATTTAGAAAGGCTGATTTGACATCCATTTGATACACCTTGAAGTTTTTATGTGCAGCATAGGCCAAAAATATTCTGATTGCCTCTATTCTTGCCACTGGTGCAAATGTCTCATCATAATCAATTCCCTCTTGTTGACAGTATCCCTTAGCAACCAATCTTGCCTTGTTTCTGATGACAACACCTGATTCATCCTTTTTGTTTCTGAACACCCATTTAGTTCCAATAATAGATTTACCTTCAGGCTTTGGAATGAGTCTCCAAACTTTATTTCTTTCAAATTGAAGCAATTCCTCTTGCATTGCTGAAATCCAGTCTGGATCCTTTAGGGCTTCATTAGCTTTCTTTGGTTCAATCACACTCAAGAAACCAGCAAACATTGCTTCATTTGCTGTAGCTGATCTGGTTTTTACTCCTGCTGATGGATCACCTATTACTTGATGAATAGGATGATTTTTAGTCCATTTATTTGCACTAGGGAGTACATCAATCTCTGAATAATTGTTGTTTGCATCATTCTCATCAATGATTGCTTGTAATTCTGAACTGTCCCCTTGTTCTGATGTATGAGTAGGAGTTATATCCAAGTTTGGGTTCTGATCAATGAAGTCAGAATTCTGAGTGACTTGTTCAGAGTTCTGAGTACAAGAATCAGAATTCTGATTACAAGGTTCAGAATTTTCACCACTTGTATTTATTAGATTTGGACATTCCTCCGATGGACCTTTGTCAGAAATTACAGTTGATTGAACTATTTCTGGAGTTTTATTTTTCATCTCTTTGACCATCTTTGGGTTTTCATATTCTGCATAAGAATCAGAAATTAGTTCAATAAAAGCATCCTTAAACAGTAAATTGAGTTCTGAACAAATAGAATTAGAATTTGTATCAGAAGTCATATTTGTCTTGTTCAGCATGAGTTCTGAACTGTCTTGTTCAGAAGTCCTCATTCTGGCTTCATCAAAAGTTACATTTATGCTCTCCATCATCCTCTTGGTTCTTCTATTGTAGATTCTGAATGCTTTGGAAGTTAAAGAATAACCCACAAAGTATCCTTCATCTGCCTTTTTATCGAATTTGGCAAGATTTTCTCTGTCTCTAAGAACATAGCACCTGCAACCAAAAACATGAAAGAATTTGATTAATGGTTTTCTTTTATTTATCAGTTCATAAGCAGTCTTATTTAATCTCTTATTGATTAAAGTTCTATTCTGTGTAAAACAAGCAGTTGCAATTGCTTCAGCCCATAGGAAAGTAGGAAGATTTGCATAAGCCAGCATTGTTCTCGCAGCTTCAACTAGAGTTCTATTTTTCCTTTCAACAACACCATTTTGTTGAGGAGTTCTGACAGCAGAAAAATTGTGAGAAATCCCAGAACTTTCTAAAAAATTCTGAAGAGTCTCATTTCTGAACTCTGTTCCATTATCACTTCTGATTTTCTGAACTGGAAGTTGTAAGAGAACTTGAATCCTTTTGATAAAATTTATCAATGTAGTAGCAGCTTCTGACTTAGCTCTTAGGAACTCAACCCATGTGTATCTGGAGAATTCATCAACAATCACAAGCATATATTTCTTTCCTCCCATAGATTGAACTGAAATTGGACCACAAAGATCAGTATGAATCATTTCTAATGATGCTTTGTAAGATGAGTCCATTTTTAATTTGTGAGAACTCTTTTTCATCTTGCCCATTTCACAAGCTGAGCATAATGATTCTTTTTCAAATTTAAGCTTTGGTAAGCCTTTAACCAGATGTTTTGCAACGAGATTATTAAGATCTTTGAAATTTAGATGAGAACATCTTCTGTGCCAAAGCCAACATTCATTTGCAGTTGATTTTGATAAAAGACAAACTGTATTTAATGTTTTCAATTTTGAAAAATTAACTACAAATAAGTCCATATGTCTTTTGGCCCAGAAGACTTTAACATCATTTTCAGTTAAAATCATGCAACCTGTTATTTGAAACTTGATTTGACAAAGACTGTCTAAAAACTGACTTATGCTGAAAAGATTATGCTGTAATCCTTCAACATAGAAAACCTTTTGGATAGTCAGATCCCCTTTAGTTAAATCCCCATAACCTTTGACTTGTCCTTTGCTGTTATTTCCAAAGTTTACTTCTCCTCCAGCCTTTTCTGTGAAGTTTGATAGAAAAGACTTCTGACCTGTCATGTGTCTTGAAGCTCCTGCATCTAAAAACCACACATGACAGCCCTGCAAAAGGATGAGTTAGTTTTAGGTACCCATTTTGGAATAGGTCCATCTTTGTTAGTTTTGTCATTGGATTTAACATTAGTACCTTTTACTTTCCACTCAAAATCTTTCTTCAAACACCACTTTCCTTGAACTTTTATGAAGTCAGAACATTTTCTGCTTACAAACTTATTCACTTTCTTTTTGAAAGTTGTATCTTTTGATTTTGCAACATTTTCAACTTTCTTTTCTTTTATCTTTTCTTTCTTCTCAGTCTGAGGAACAAAAATTTTCTTCTTTTCTGTATTCTGATGAACAGAAACAATTTTCTTTTCTGAATTCTGAATATCTTTTCTTATGTATGAAACATAAGTTATTTTGACTTGACATTTATGAGAATATTGGAATGAATCATTTTTACATCTAACACAAACAAGATTTTTCTTTGCAAGTGACAATAAATCTGAAACATAGGTCATTTCATTTTTATTGATACTGTTCAGAGTACAATTGCCCTTATTACAAGAATTTCTAGCTTTGAGTTCAGAAGTAGATTTCATTCTAAGCTTCTCAAGATCCCTTTTCAGATCATTCAACTTTGCAAGATCATCTTTCCTTTTGCTTTCTTCTTTTTCTGAAAATTCAAGTCCTTTTTGTTAGAAGAATTAGATGATTCACCTTTTTCATATGTACTTGATTCATTAAAGAATTTATCATTTTCTCTTGGAGCATTAATTTTAAAAAGATCATACTCAGTCTTCAGTTTTTCAAGCTCTGTTATTTTCTGAATAAAAATATTCTTTTCTTTCAAAGCTTCTTCAAGTTTAATATCCACCTCACAGAAATCATTTTCAAGTTCATCATAAGCTTTCCTTAAGTCCTCAAGTTCTTGACTCACAAGATTAAATCTCTTTTCAAGTTGTAAAAATTCATCTGACTTTGTTTCAGAAAATCCAGTTGAATCAGACTTCTGACTACCTAAGTCAGAGTTCTGATTTACAGACTCAGATGTCTGATCTTTAGACTCAGAGTTCTGACTACAAAGTTCAGAATCCTGACTAGAAGTTTCAGACTTCTGATTGACTGTTTCAGAATTTTTACTTGTGTCAAATATGCTCTCAATGTCATGATATGAAAAACTTGGTTGTTTATTTTTGTAGCTGACATTTAAAGAATCATACTTGAATTTAGTATCATTGTATTTTGGCTTCTCATCTGCTGGTTTAGAAACTTCTTTCTTAACCTTTTCTTCTGAAACAACTGACTTTTCTGTTTTAGACTAAGAAATTTTCTCATCTGACTTTTTAGAGTTTGGTCTTTGCAAATTGTCAGAACTTGTTATAGAACTAGCAGGTCTTATGAAAACTTCAACAATTTCTGGGATTTTTGGCTTAGAAACTTGAAGTTTTTAATACAAGTTGATTGGAGCTCTTTTTAAAGTGACATTTTCTTCCAATCCCAATCCCTTCTTTGGGTTGTAAAATCTTGTATCTTTAACATTGCTTAATAAAAGATTTAATGTTTGCTGAGTCTGACCCCTTTTCAAATTTAGATCTTCCAATTCTTTGATTTTGGTGTATAAATTATTTCTTTCCTCAAATAACATATCAAATTTTATTTGTAAATCACCTTTTTCATCCTTTATTTTTGAAAACTCAACTTTTAGTTCAGAAAGCTTTTTCAACAATTCAGAATTTTCATCTTTAACTTTTTGTTTCTCAGCCTCAGATTCTTCATATTGTTCTTTTATTACTTCTTTTTCAATTCTGAATTTGTTAACCAAATTTCTTTCTCCTTTTATCTGTTTTCTTAGATTAGCAAACTCAGTTTTCATTTCACCAATCTGTGTAATTAACTCTATTTCAAGTGAAGAATGTACCTCAGCAGATGACTCAGAATCAGCATCTTCAAAATCAGAATCATCCTCATTCCTCATTTTTGCCATATAGCTTTGCATCTGTGGAAAGTTGATATGATCATCTTCATCAGAAGTGTAGTACAACCAATTCTCCTGTTCAGCCAATAAAGCAATTTTATCATCTCTCTTCTTTGCAAGCTGAGCCTTCTTGGTGTAGTACTCATAGTCTTTCACAATTTTAACTCTGCAATCCTTAGCATAGTGGCCAGATTTTCCACATTTGAAACACAGATTCTTTTCTTTTCTCTCATCCTTCTCTTCTTTGTTTTCTTCACTTCTCTACTCTCTTTTCAAACTTATTTTCTTCTCTGTCTTCTTTCTTCTTATAATCTGAACTCCTAACTCTCTTATAATTTCCTTGAAATCTACCCTTCCCATACCTTTTGTTGAAAGTATTTGTCAACAAAGCTAGTTTCTCAGCCATTATCTTGATATCGTCATCATCTTCTGATCCTTCTTCCTTGTCAGATTCTTCCAGATTAGGTATCTCTGATAGATATGCAGTCTTTTTGGGTGCTTTGATTGCTTTGGACTTTGATAAGAACGCTAACTGATCCGCAACATTTTTCTTCTCTTCCACAACTAACTTGACAGAGTCTTCATGTTGATTAAGAACACAGAACAAATCATTTAAGTCTTCTTCACACATATCCTTGTTCATTTGCAGACTTATGGCAAATGATGACCATTCTGAATTTAGACTGTTCAGAAATTTGTAATTTATTTCTGACTTCGTTTTCTTCAGTCCATTTCTTCTCAAGTCATTTAGAATAGTGCAAAATTTACTGTATGTCTGTGTCAAACTTTCTGACTCTTTTGCTTTGAACCTTTCATAAGCATTTATGCTTTGATTTAACTTTGCCTGAATAGATCTCACAGTTCCTAACATCTGCCTTTCCAATTCGTCCCACATTTCTTTAGCTGATGATCCACTGTCAATCCTGTTAAGAACCTCATTTGGGACAGCCAAAGTCATCAAAGTAATTGCTCTTTTGTCAATAGCATGCCTATTCTTCTGTTCAGCTGTGTATTGGAAATAACTCTTTTTCACCCTGGTCGCTGGAATTTCTGGAGTTGTCTTTGTAGCAGGGGTTGCAGCAACATCGATGTACACTTCAATTGGACCTTCTCAAATAGAGACCATAAGATTTTCATCAATGTTGTCTAGGAATTGGATCATACGAATTTTCCATTGTTGATACTCTTATGGTATAAGAACAGGCGGTTTGGTTTCAGATCCCATGGCTAGATATTCTTTAGAAGACATGATTGTAAGAAAATTCAACAGAAAGACAAATTCGAGTTTCTTGATCGAAATGTAACAGGTAATTCAAGAATTGCCAAGAATTCAATAACTAGCCCTAGCAGCGGAATCGATTTTTGAATGAATCAAGAAATCTTCAAGAAATTGATCAATCGATCTTCGCAATCACAATCTTGAATGAATTTGTTTGTTGATTTGCTCTGATACCAATTGAAAGTTCAGGATCTTATCTTACAATCAATATAGAAAGCAGTAATTGAGAAGTTGTATGATCAAGCCCAATTGTATTCAATGATGAACAGGATTACAAATCTAAGAGAGAGAGAATCTCAAAGATTACAAAGAATGAATACAAAGATATACGGGAAAATCAATCAGTTAGCAACGTAGTGCTAACCACTCTATTTATACTGCAATGGACATGTTAAAGCTACAGTACAAATAAGAAAGACTAATAAGAACATAACACGTGTTCTAATTAGTTTACTAAATACTAAGTAAAGTATGTAGTCATAAGTTCTGAACAGGTAGTTCAGAACTTCTGAACATTCTTCTGATAACGCTTCTCAGAGCTTCTGACTCTTTCTCTCAGAACTCTGACTTCTCTTCTCAGATCTCTGACTCCTGTACTCAGAACATCTGAGTCTTCTTATCAGATCTTCAACACTTGGTTTATTGACTAAACTTCAGATCTAACAGTACCCATATGAACTTGGGTCCAGGTTTGTTAGGTGCAGTGGCATATGCAGATATTCTATAAGAACCATACCAGTGCTGAATAAAATTCTTGTTCACAAAATCATTAGTCCCACAATATGAACAACAAAGTTTCTTTTGTGCAATTCTGACTAATTGATTTACATAATAAATCACATCAGGTTTAACAAAAGATTTTCTTTGAAATGTATTGTTCTTCTTGACATTTGAATTAGGAACCTTTGATTTTGGCACTTCTTTCTTGGAAGTTGTTCCTTTAACTCTCCATTCCATTTTTATCTTTTTAAAAGAACAATTATAAGATTTATCAATAGCAGAATCATAAAACAGATTAGAAGAACGAATCTGATCTTTTGAACTATGATTTGATTTGTCAACAACTTTCGTTTCAAATTCTTTAAACTTTTTAACATACAAATCAAACCTTGACTGCAAATCAGATTTGGACTTCCTCTCTATCATGATTTTAGTTGATAAATCAGATAATTTCTTAATAAGCCTCCTTATCTCCAAATGGAAAACTTTCTTTTCCTTCTCAAACTCATCTTTTAAGCATTTTTCTTTAAAGCCATTTACCTTCTTCTTTTCAGTCTCTTTCCTTCCATCTTCTAACTCTTTCTCCAACTCATTTATTTTTACAGAAAACTCATTTAACATTCCTGTTTTCTTTTTCTCAAAACCATTCTTTTCTTTTTGAAAAACATTTTTCTTGCATTCAAACTCTTTTCTTTCTTTTGCAAGAATTTTCTCCAAATCAGAAATTTTCAAAGATAATTCAACAGACTTTGTTTCAAAACCTTTCCTCTCAGTTTGAAAGTCTTCTCTCTTTCTCAAATTTCACTCTTTCAAGTATAAGAACTTGTTCAAAATCATAGATCTGTTTCAAGAGTTGACAATTTTTCATTTCACATGATTTGATTCTATTTTCAGACTCTGTCAACATCTTTCTTCTAAAATTGCCTTTCTCTTTCAAATCAACATTCTCTTTTTCTAACAACTTTATGTTTTCTTGAACCTTTTCAAAATCCTTTAGAAAATCAGATTTCTCTTTTTGCAAAATCTTTATAACTTTTGTATTTTCATCTTGTTTTGCTTAAAGATTAGCAATCTTGCTTAAATGAGCAATCTCAGTTTTTGTTTCATAAATTGTTTCTTTTGCTTTAACAGCACTTAATTTTTTTAAATTGTCTGAACTGGTTATAGAACTTGCAGGTCTCACAAAAACTTCAACAATCTCAGGCATGATGAAATGAAAAATTCAAATATCAACTATGAATTTTGATCAAAACTGAGAATAAACACAGATCTAGAATATGCAAGAACTAATCAAATCTGTCACATGCATTTTATCAAACAGTTAGAGTACATGAAATAATGAAATCTTCTTTTCAACAAAAAATTTGAATACTAATCAACATGCAGCAGATATAATCACCTTGATCAAGAAACCAATCAAGAATTTCGAAAACATACCTGTGATCTCTGTTTAATTTCGAGAATTAATCAACATAGAGAGAAAATCTTTGGATGACTTGATTGTAAGATATCGATTCAACAAAAAGACAAATTCAAATTTCTTGAATCAATGATAGAAACGAATTCAAGAATTGTTAGGAATTCAAGAATTGTTAGCAGCAGCGGAATCAATTGTCGAATTGATCAAGAAACTTCAAGAACGCGATCAAACACACTCTTGGACGAATTTGTTTGTTGATTGGCTCTGATTCCAATTGAAAGTTTCAGGATACACTCTTACAATCAAATATGAACAATTAAGATCGTATTCACAGCAACTGGTCATATGATTTATTAACAATCTGTGAATTACAAGATATTACAATGAATTTCTCTCTCAATAGATCTAACAATTTATGCGTAAAGAGTTATCTAAAAGGTTAGTTAGCTAACCTTTGCTAACCCCTATATATACTGTATAAGAAAGGCTAAAGCTACAGTACATATAAGAAACAGACTAATAGAACAATTACACGTGTCCTAATTAGTAACTGATTATAACAGAAAATATCCTAAGATATAAGTTCTGAACATGTTGTTCAGAACTTCTGAACATACTTCTGAATAGGCGCTTCAGAACATTTGTCTTCATAGTCAGAAGTTCTGAGTCTCCTACTCAGAACTCTGAACCTTCTAGTCAGAATCCAACACTTAGAATCTTTTGGAGATTTCTCACTCAGAACTTCTGAGTCTTCTACTCAGAACTTATGAGTCTTCTGAGTCTTCTTTAGTCTTCTTACCCAGAACTCAACACTTGTGTTTTTGACAAAACTCTAGACCTAACAAAATGCATGTAGTATATAAGAAGAACCCTACTTCAGAAATGAAGAGTGGTCAGCCATCTTCTTATTCTTCCTTACTACTGTGTGTTAGGTTATTACTCGTAATTTCCTTATCTCCTTTCTATCTTATTCTAGTGCAAGAAACTTAGTGTTCTTAACTTGTTTAGATTAGGATTAGTCCTTAATCTTGTTTCGCAACAAGTTGTAAATTGTCTTGATTTATCAATAAACAATTTAGAAAAGTAAAAATCGTGTGTTTGTATTCAACCCCCCCCCCCTTCTACAAACTTGTATAACCCTTCGGGACCAACATATCCAACTATATTTACCATCTAGACCTTGCACTATTCAATAAAGACCCAAACACCCCTAAACTTATAAATTTACCCAAACTTACCCTAAACATCAATTATAGAGTTAAATAAATTTAACGGAACTAGAATTTCACTAACGAACATACCCGGGGTATTACATCATCTCCCCCTTAAAAGAATTCCGTCCCGCAATTCGGTTAGGCAAAAAGGTACGGGTACTTAGTTCTCATATCTGATTCTGATTCCCAAGTAGCATCCTGACCTTTATGATGTCGCCACTGAACTTTTACTTGTTTAATCTCCTTACCATTCCGTAAAACTTTAACTTTACTGTCAACAATGGCTTCAGGTTCCTCCATGTAATTCAACCTTTCATCAACCTATATATCTGGTAGAGAGACTGCCTGATCTGGAGTAACCAAAAACTTTCGAAAATTTGAAACGTGAAAAGCGTTGTGGATACTGCTTAGCTCTGACGGAAGATCCAACCTGTAGGCTACTTCACCAATTCTTTCTGTAATTGCAAGCGGTCCAATGTACCTTGAGCTCAGTTTACTTTGTTTCCCAAATCGAATGATGTAATACCCCGGGTAAGTTCGTTAGTTAAAATCCCTTTTCCGTTAAATAAAGTTAACTTTAAAGTTGGATTTTAGGGTAAGTTTAGGTAATTTATAAGTTAAGGGCGTTTGGATTATTATTGAGAAGTTCAAGGACCAAAGTGGTAAATTAAGTTTGATATTATCATCTTAGACTTCAGATATTATTCACAACAACAGAAATCAGATATTTCAGTGTGTGTAAGTGTGTGTTTTTGGGAGCAAAAGCAAGAAGGAGAAAAGAAGAAAAGCTAGGTTAAGGCTTCAATTGGTGTGCTTGGAAGTGAATCTGAGGTATGTTCCTTTGTATTTTGTGTTTGTAATTGCTTTTAGAAGGTTTCTATCGGATTAGATTAGTCAAATACACTTCTGGTAATAATTCAATCGGTTTTCTGGGTAAAAAGCACCAAACCGACAGAGGTTTCCGGACACAGTATGAATGTGACCGGGTAGTTTCTTTGGTGGTGTCCGGGTAGTTTTGTTGATAGTGTCCGGACGATTCGTGGATGGTTTCCGGATGATTTAGATACCGGATGGCATCCGGATTCCTTTGGTGTCCGGATTCCTTGTGTTGTCCGGATTAGTCTGTGTTGTCCGGATAAATTATGTTGTCCAGATTCTTTTGTGGTTTCTGGAAACTTTGGCTGTTTGGTCATTTTTGAGGATAAAAGTTAGATAGATGTATCTAGAGTTCTTAGCCTGCTAGTAAGTCTTATACATAAGTTGGTAAGGAGATATTTGTATGTAAATGGTTTCAGATTCTGAGAATTTTGGATAAAGGATCGAATAGCTTGGAGAAAGGCTTGGAAGAGTATTTTAAGCATTCAAGGTGAGTTTTACTTTTAAAACGTTTTCAACTGGGATACATATATATGTGATATATATATGAGATGGATATGTACGGATTGAGATTCTGATACATGATGTGATTATGTGTTTATATTGAGACGTATATGTGGTTGGAATGTGGTAACGTTTTTATAAAAGAAAATGTGATATATATATGGTTGGAATGTGATGAAAGGTTTTATAAATGACAATATGATATATTGGTACATATATATATTGTATTTATATGTGCATTACACTACACGAGAGCACTTGCCGAACTATGCCGGCGGATGTTTGCTGTAGTTGTTGTACATCGGTGCTGTAGTTGTTGTATAGCGGTGTTGTTGGCTCGCAACCAACTAATATGGCCATGGGAATGATGTGAAGGATGAGTGGTACACGATGCACGAGTTTTATTTGGTATTTATGTCTTTGTGGTATAAGTGTGATTTATAAAAAGGATTGCTAAACTGACAGGGATTATCTCACTAGACCGTTTGGTCTAACCCTCATTTTGTTTTCAAAAATATGTATTCCAGGTCAAGGATCTTTTGTTAGCAAAGGGAAGAATAAAGCATAGGAGGCGATTGCTAGCTGACGAAGATTAGGATATGTTTACATTTCTGTATTGTATAGTTTTGAAACTTTGGGACCGAATGTGAATTATCATGTATTTTGTTATGAAAGTAACGACATTGTGTATGAAATGTTAATTGATATATATTATGTATGTTATGGGATACCGGGTCGTTACAAATGACTCCTTTCCAAGGCGAGACTTTTAACATTACGAAATCTCCAAATTGAAATTCTAACGGTTTTCGGCGTCGGTCAGCGTAGCTTTTCTGCCTGTCTTGAGCTACTTTCAATCTTTTCCGAATCTGAATAATCTTATCCGCGGTCAACTGAACTATATCTGGCCCTGCTAATTGTTTCTCTCCCACTTCGTTCCAACACATAGGAGGTCTACATTTTCTACCATACAGAACTTCGAACGATGCCGCTTGTATGCTGGAATGATAACTGTTATTGTAGTCAAATTCAATCAACGCCAAATGCTTATCCCACAATCCCCTAAAATCAACAATTCAGGCCCGTAACATATCTTCCAAAGTCTGAATCGTTCGTTCACTCTGACCGTCAGTTTGAGGACTATCACGATCAACTATACTTAGCTTTATCTGAGTTCCCATTTCTTTTTGAAAACTTCTCCAAAATCTTGAAGTAAAACGACTATCACGATCAGAGATAATCGAGATTGGAACTCCATGTCGAGTTACTATTTCGTCGATGTACAATTTGGCTAGTCTTTCTAACAGATAGGTTTCTTTTATCGGTAGGAAGTGAGCAGACTTTTATTGTTCCACTTCTTCCTTGACGACTCAGTGCATCAGCTACCACATTTGCCTTTCCCGGATGATAGAGAATTTCACAATCGTAGTCATTCACCAGTTCTAACCATCTTCTTTGCCTCATATTCAATTCCCGCTGATCGAAAAGATGTTGGAGACTCTTATGATCGGTAAAAATTTGACATTTAGAACCGTAAAGATAATGTCTCAAAATCTGTAGCGCGAAAACAACTGCTGCAAGTTCCATGTCATGTGTAGGATACTACCGTTCATGATCCTTCAGTTGACGAGAAGCATAAGCGATAACTTTCCCACGCTGCATTAATACACATCCCAATCCTAGTTTGGAAGCATCACTGTAAACAACGAAGTCGTTGGAACCTTTAGGTAGTGACAATATCGGCGCGCTACAGAGTTTCTCTTTCAATATTCGGAATGCTACATCCTGTTCTGCTTTCCAGTCGAACTTTATATTCTTTCGGGTCAGCTTGGTCAAAGGCGTAGCGATACGAGAGAAATCTTGTATAAACTTGCGATAGTAGCCAGCTAAACCCAGAAAACTTCGTACCTCGGTTGGCATTCTCGGTGGTTCCCACTTTTCAATTGCTTCTACTTTCGTCGAATCAACTTGAATGCCTTTCTCGGAAACTACATGCCCAAGAAATTGAACTTCCCGTAGCCAGAATTCACATTTTGAAAATTTAGCATACAACTGTTCCTCTTTCAGCAATTCCAGAATCAAACGAAGATGTTGGGCGTGTTCTTCTTTGGATCGGGAGTAAATAAGAATATCATCGATAAACACAATAACAAATTTATCGAGATATGGCATACATACCCGATTCATTAAATCCATGAAGGCAGCTGGGGCGTTCGTCAGGCCGAAGGGCATCACTAAGAATTCGTAATGACCATACCTTATGCGGAAAGCAGTTTTCAGAACGTCTTCTTCTTTAACCTTCAGCTGGTGATAACCAGATCTTAGATCAATCTTGGAGAAATAGCAAGCTCCAACTAATTGATCGAAGAGGTCATCAATTCTGGGAAGCGGATACTTGTTCTTGATCGTGCGCTTATTCAGTTCTCGATAATCAATGCACATCCTCATCGAACCATCCTTCTTTTTCACAAACAGAACCGGTGCACCCCACGGTGAAGAACTGGGTCTGATGAAGCCCTTATCTGAAAGATCTTGCAGTTGCGTCATCATTTCTTTCATCTCTGGAGGTGCCAAATGGTACGGTGCACGGGCAACAGGAGCGGCTCCAGGAATCAGATCTATGCCAAACTCTACTTGTGTTAGCTTCAATCTTCCTAATCATAGAAGTATTTAGAAGTAGTGAAAAATAGGCTAAGTGAAGAAAGCCTCTTACAGAGGCTCTGCCAACATTACCGAGAAATCAAGGTCAAGAAGCTACAGAAGCAGCAGAGGCTTCCTACAGAAGCTCTGTCATACGCACAAAGAAGACCAAAGACTCGGAATCCGGCGAAGACTGCTCCACAGAGGACCAGACCGCAAAACCTCTGTAATTCATTACAGAGCATCTGTGGTCTATGAAGACTTGGAAGATATTACTGGATACGTTCATCAACTTGCATGGAAAAGTACTGTCAAAACACGTGTCAAGCTCTGAGTGGACTCAATAGGGCATGGTACAAAATAGACGTCTGCGCCATTTAATGCATTTACCAATAGTACATCTGCTCCATTAAATGCGCATGGCTCAAACAACTGCTCACACCATCCAGTCCACTGTTCACACCATTCAGTTCACTATTCATGCCGTAAAAGGAACAATGACCTACTTCATAGTCTTCTAAGAGTAGTATAAAAGGATGTCTCATGTTGAGATCTCCCTAAGAACGAATACACAAGGAATCACTAATACTCTCAAACTTTATTGTCAAATATCTGAGTGTTATATTCTCACACACACCAACAGTTCTTAATCTGTTCTTCGTGTTCTTATTATATATTGAATAACAGTAACTGTTCAAGAAATCCTTTTTATTCCTTACTGTTTTCTTTATATATGAGCGTTCTAATATCTATCAAACATATCTGTTAGTTAAATACGCTTCCGCATTAAACTCTAAATTCAACTAATAGACTGTTAATCTTGATTAAGTGTATCTGGGTTCCAACAATTGGTATCAGAGCCTCTCTTGATTTTCAATATCAAGTGATCCACTTATCAAGATTCGTGATAGATATTACTGTGTCTGGAAACTGCTTAAACTCAGAAAATCTTCAAGTTCATCGAAGTAACTCTTTAGTCATACCTTCTTTCTAAAATCTTCAAAAATGACAAATACAAATAATTTCTTTACTACTGGTTCTCTCACTAAACCTTCTAGTCTCCTTCGAGATGAGTATCCTCAGTGGAAAATAAGAATGGTCCATTTTTTCGAAGGCACTGAAAAAAATCTAGTACAATATTTGTACAATCCTCCTCCTATTCCCATGACAGTAGTACCTCGTATACCTGCTACTGCTGAATCTGCCGAAATCCCCGAACATCAAAAACCAAAGCCAAAAGGGGAGTGGTCAACCGAAGATAAAGCAGAAGATGAAGTTGCTCAGAAAACCAAGAGGACATTGATTATGGCAATACCCAACGAACTCTTTCAATCCTTGGATTCATGTGAAACAGCGCATGATCTGTGGAAAGAACTGGAAAGACAGTTGGAAGGAGGTGCTAAAACACAAAAAAACCGAAGAGCACAGTACATCAATGAATATCATGCATTCAGAGCCTCTTCAACAGAATCTCTGCAAACAACATACGACAGATTCAACTCTCTAATCAACAAATGCAGAAAATCAGGCATTGACAGAACTTCTGAAGAAAACAATGTCATGTTTTTAAAAAGTCTAAATGAAGAATGGCTCCAGCTGTCTATGTCCCTACAGACAAATCAGGATCTAGACACCTGGGCTCTCTCTGATCTTTACGGAACATTAGCCGCACAAGAACCTCAGATAGCACAGGCTAAAACACTAACCATTGTACCATATGCATTGGTTAGTAAAACTAAAGAAGATACACAGAGACCAAGAAATGAAAAAGCCACAGAGGAGAAGAAGAAGGAGAAGAAGAAGATGGTGATAATTGACAGTGAAGAAGAAGAGCAAGCAGAAAAAGAAATAACTCTTGCGTCACTAGCTAAATCTTTAGCTCTATTGACAAAAGAGTTCAGAGGAAACAGAAGAGGTTCCGGAAATGAAAGATATGATAGAGAAAACAGAAGAGATGACAGAAGAGAAGAAGAATCGAGTGGCCGACAGAGGTCAAGCGAAAGACATTACAGAGGAAATGACCGACAGAGGTCAGATGACTCGGTAAGCCACACGCAGCAAGAATGCTACAAGTGCGGCAAACCTGGTCACTATGCAAATGAATGTAGATCAGAGAAAGGCGGAGACCTACAGAAGTCCAATGATCGAACAGGAAACACTCCTCAAGGGTGTTTTAACTGCGGAAAACCAAGCCATTTTGCGAATGAATGCAGAAGCAGATCCAATCGCCCATAGAGGGACTCTGCTTTCTACAAAAAGAAAGCCGAATATTATGCTCAAAAATCCTTAATGGCAAAAGGACATTCTGAGGAGAACACAGAAGACTTCCAGTCAGACTCTACTTCTGACGATGAACATACCGCTAATGCCCTCTTCTGTGGCATGGCAGAAGTCGACTCCTGCACTGACTCTGAGGTATCTACTTCAAATTCCAACTCTTGTATTACCTCTGTAGATGATAATACACTTAGAATTAACATTGAATTAATTGAACTGAAAGAGATAAATCAAAGTATTTAGAAAAGACTCACTTTCAATGAGAGAGAAGTACGGCTTCTCACTCAAGAAAAAGCAAAGATTTTTGAGGAAAAATAGAGAATAGAAAAGAATTGGAACAAAACTCTAGATCCTTTAAAAAAACAAATTTCTGAATTAACCAATACTTTAAAAGATAAAAAAAAAAGAACTTTCAGTTTCAAGGAGCGAAACTACTGACATAAGAGCTCTTAAAGAATACTTTCAAAGAGAAAGAGAGGTATTATGGCAAGATTTACTCAGAAGAGAAGTTTTGCTTAAAAACTATAAAGATGCACAGAAAGTTTATGAAAAAATAAACTCACAAATAGGGAGACGAGGTATAGGGTATGATGATATCACCCTAGGTGTTGAAGGCAAAAGAAACAAACCTCTGTCCTCGTTATTTGTGATTGGAAAAACAAACAAACCAGATTTTCCAAATCTAATCTCTGTAAGCAAACGGGCGAAAATCTCTGTGGATCCTTACTTGAAGAAACATAAGAAGATGATTAACGTGTGGTTTGAAAACACAGACTCATCATCTTCAACCTCTGTCAATAGAGGTATCAAACCAAAGAAATATCTGAAAACACAAGATCAGGTTGGTATCTTCAAATTTGGTAAACCAGAGACCCAAACACAGGTTGCTTTTGTCTGTTTGATAAACGTTGAAAAGAAATTATAAGCAGAAGCTCCTGAGTTTAAACCCATTTTTTCAGAAGAAAACTTTAAAAATTTAATTGAAAAAGAAATTTTGGAAATATGGAAATCAAGCGTTTTAGAAAATTTCTGTACATCTTCTATAGATAAAACTCTCACTGAAGAAATCTTATTAGAAACCTCTGCAATCTATGAAAACTATTCTACAGAGGAAGAAAGCTCGTACGATACATGCTCAGAAAATCCAGCCTCTATTGAAAGAATTGACTCAACCTCTGTATACGAGGACGATTCATCCTCTGATAACTCAGAGACTGATTTCAAATCAGGGATAATTCACTGTGACACAGAGGATGTCAAATTCTCCTCTGAAGTTCCTCACAGAACTATTTCTCCAAAAGAGAAACTCACAGAGATTCCAATCTGCCAAGATTTTCTAAATTTGAATCTACATATCAAAACCTCTGCTGAGCTTAAAAAGTTACAGAAGACCTCTATTGATCCTATAAGTTCTAGATTTTCAAAACCCAAGGTTAATAAATCTTTTTCTTCTGTGACAGTGATGAAAGAAGTTCACCACAGAAGCAACCCACAGAAGGCAGGTCCTAAACAGAGCTTTTGCAAACAACATTCGAGTATTCATAGATCTTCTAGTAATAGGAAATCTAATGTAAAGAAAGAGTGTAATGCCTCTGTGGCTGAGTTTAAAAAATTCAATGAAAAGTTCAAGCAAATTACATCTCATATTCAATACTGTCATTGCTTTGATCTTATGTCTAAACTTAATAATCGTTTTTCAAGTCAAGTCTGTTTACTCTCTACGACAATTCAAAAGTCAAATCCCACAAAGAGACAAACTGACTCTTCTGCAGAGAACAAAATGTATTTCAAGAATGCCAAGGCAAACTTGAAAAACTCTAACAAAATTGGACCCATATGGATATGGGTACCTAAATCTCTGTGATTGTCCTGCAGAAGAAGTATGTGCCAATCTGGTATCTAGACTCCGGATGCTCAAGGCACATGACTGGTGACAGAAGTGCACTATCCACGTACAAAGAAACACAAGATGGTGGATTTGTGACTTTTGGAGACAACAAGAAAGGACACATAAAAGGCTATGGAGTCATAAGGAAAGAAGACGTTTCAGTATACAAAGTTGCATATGTGGATGGCCTTAAGCACAACCTACTCAGTGTAAGTCAACTTTGTGATACAGGATTCAATGTGTTGTTCAAAAGAACCTTCTGCTCTTTACAAAGTGAAGAAACAAGTATGGAACTTCTGCGAGCTGAAAGAATAGGCGATCTATATATAATGAATTTCAACTCAAAGAACAAAGACAAAGTTTGCCTTGTTGCCTGCAAAAGTGAAGAAGCCTGGCTATGGCACAACAAGTTCTGTCACTTGAATTTTCACACATTGGAAAAACTGGTCAAACTTGATCTAGTTAAAGGTTTGCCAAATGTTAAATTCAATAAGGATCATTTATGTTCTGCCTGTGAAATGGGAAAACTCAGAAGAGCTTCCCACAAAGGCAAAACAGATGTGTCTTGCACCAGGCCTCTGTACATGCTTCATGTCGACCTCTGCGGTCCCATTGCAATACAGAGCCTAGGTGGCAAGAAATACATACTTGTCCTAATTGATGAGTATTCACGTTTCACATGGGTTGAATTCGTAAGAAAGAAATCAGATGTTCCAAATGTATTGATAAATCTAATGAAAAGAATCCAAGTTCTTTATGATTGCAGAATACAGAAGTTAAGAAGTGACAATGGCACAGAATTTAAAAACTCTGTCATTGAAGCCTATCTTTCACAAGAAGGAATATCACAGAACTTCTCTGCAGCTCGCACTCCACAACAGAACGGTGTTGTCGAAAGAAAGAATCGAACACTTGTGGAAGCCGCAAGAACTATGATGTCAGCATGCGGATTATCAATGAACTTTTGGGCAGAAGCAATTTCCACTGCGTGTTATACTCAAAATCGATCAACCATTGTGAAAAGACACCTCAAGACGCCTTACGAATTGCTTAACAAACGGCGGCCAAACATCAAATTTTTCCATGTATTCGGATGCAAATGCTTCGTCTTAAACGACAGAGATTCAAGAGGAAAGTTTGATGTAAAAGCAGATGAAGGCAAATTCATTGGATACTCTGCCACTTCCAAAGCCTACAGAACATTCCTTACAAAGTCTCACAAAATTGTAGAAAGCATCCATGTTTCTTTTGATGATTCATTCCAGATGACTTCTGAACAAATCAGTTCAGAACTCGGAATTAAAGGGAAATCCTCTGTCATCTCACAAGCAAAAGAAGACTTGGATCTTCTATTTTTAGAGATGCTCCACGAAAACATTGATCCTTCTGTTGGAACAATCAGGGTTTCTGAAGAACCATCCTCTGTCGGACAAAATCCTACAGGTTTGTCTCTAACTGGTCCTAATAATGCTTCATCTTCTTCTGTAAATACTACAGATGCAATTGCCGAAGCAGAAGAAAGTGAAGAAGATGAAACATCAAGGAAAACGACAACAGAAGCTGCACAAACCACAGAAGAACCAATTACAGAGGAAATCGAGGACCAAGACTATACGTCCTCAGAGGAACAAACTCCACCACCACTCATACCAATCATTCCACAAACGGTAAAATCAACTACCAAGGCACGAAGAACAACAGAGGCTACACAAGAAGAAACACAAGAAGTCTCTAAAGAAAGTCTGAATGACATTGATGATCATCTTCCACGCACAACTCAATGGACAAAAAGCCATCCTCCAAGCCAAATAATCGGAGAAGCTTCTGACGCAGTAAAAACAAGGTCTGCCACTGCTAACTTTTGTTTCTTTACAAATTTTATTAGTGTGATAGAACCAAAGAAGATTTCTGAAGCCCTAGATGACCCAAACTGGGTAGACGCCATGCAAGAAGAACTTTTGCAATTTGAGCGTAACAGAGTATGGACTCTAGTACCTCTGCCAAGAGGAAAACAGGCCATTGGGACTAAATGGGTCTACAGAAACAAGAAGGATGAAGATGGAGTGGTCATCAGAAACAAAGCAAGATTAGTAGCAAAGGGATATAGACAAGAAGAAGGCATATACTACGATGAAACTTTTGCCCCTGTCGCACGGCTCGAAGCAATAAGAATATTCTTAGCCTTCGCAGCCCACAGAGGTTTTAAAGTCTATCAGATGGACGTAAAATCAGCTTTTCTCAACGGTGAAATCCAAGAAGAGGTCTACGTTAATCAGCCACCAGGATTTGAAAGCTCAAAGTTTCCAAGGCATGTATACTACCTTGAAAAAGCTCTATATGGACTGAAACAGGCTCCACGAGCATGGTATGAACGACTTTCTACCTTTCTTCTAGTCAATGGTTACAACAGAGGTACAACAGATACTACCTTATTCTATAAACGCAAAAGTAGTGAGATAATGCTTGTACAAATATACGTAGATGACATAATTTTTGGGTCTACTAATTCAGAAGAGTGTAAAAGATTTGAAAAACTCATGCAGAGTGAGTTTGAAATGAGTATGATGGGAGAATTAACTTTCTTCCTCGGACTCCAAGTCAAACAATCATCAGAGGGAATTTTTATAAATCAAGCTAAATATGTCTCTGACATTCTTTCCAAGTATAGCTTCTCTGATGCCTCTGCAATGAAAACTCCAATGGCCACTGGAAACAAGTTATTCTTAGATTCAGATGGCATCTCTGTAGAATGCACTCTCTACAGAGGCATGATTGGATCTCTGTTATACCTAACAACAAGCAGACCTGACATTATGCATGCCACATGTCTCTGTGCACGCTATCAAGCTAATCCAAAGAAATCACATTATGATGCCGTAAAGAGAATCTTTAGATACCTAAAAGGGACCAAAAATCTTGGTCTCTGGTATCCACAGAACTCTGGTTTTGGTCTTAAAGCTTATACAGATTCAGACTATGGAGGATGCATGCTCGACAGAAAGAGTACCTCTGGGAGTTGTCAATTCCTAGGTGGTAAACTAGTCAGTTGGACCTCCAAGAAGCAGAATTGTGTTTCCACATCCACTGCAGAAGCTGAATACGTTGCTGCCGCTAGCTGTTGTTCTTAGGTTCTATGGATGAAGACTCAGCTAAAAGACTACGGCCACATTCTGTTCAAAATACCCATCTTCTGCGATTCCAAAAGTGCTATTGCTATCTCTGCCAACCCTGTGCAACACTCAAAAACCAAGCATATCGATATAAGGTATCACTTCTTGAAACATCATGTTGAATACGGTACAATCGAAATGCATTTTGTGCCCACAAAATATCAACTCGCTGACTTATTCACCAAAGCACTAGACGAGAAAAGATTCAACTTCTTGGTGGGTAAGATAGGAATGATTAACATGGTGTGAAAATCCTCAGTAAGTATAGTTTTATATTCTGTAAATAATAAGTAAATACATTGCTTAAATTATTGTTTTGAAAGATTCTACTTCTATATGTAAATTCTTAAAACCTTCAATAGTTCTTGAAACTACAGAACTTCTGTAAGGTCTGCTCAGAACCTCTGACAACCTTCACAGAACCTCTGATAGACTTGACCTATGTACTATGCAAAACTTATCATATTCTGATCCAAGCATAGATCAAGGGGGAGCAAAAGGAAAATTCTTGATCTACAGAAGTGATTAGATCAAGGGGGAGCAAAAGGGGCCCTCAAATGATCTACAGAGATAAATCTTTCAAAGGAAAGCCAAAGAAGAATGTCGATAATTTTCCATCGACAGAAGTAAGACAAAACTGCCAAGAACAGAAGAACCAAAAGGTATGTCTCTCGCACGAAAGGTTTTGAGAAAACAGTTTTCTAGGACAAGAATTGTCAAATATGTCCTAAATATACTGTGAATAACATTTCAAAAATCAAAAGTTCAAAAGGTTTAACAAAATTCGAAATAGTAGAAATTTAAGGTCATAGAGCTTCTGCTGAGCTCAACAGAGCTTCTGCAGGAAATATGCTCTGTGATCATAAATTAACCCTCTGTCGATCTTTTGGAATGTTATCTCGAACAAAACGTTTATCAAAATAGTTTTCTCGGTCACCAACCTTCAAGAATGTGCGAAAAACATCTCTTAACACAGATCAAAAATTGGGTGATCAGAAAGTTAATAGAATTCAAGTTATAAGATTTTTTCTCTCATAGAGCTTCTGCTGGCTCTTGCAGAGCTTCTGCAAGTTCCAACAGAGCTACAAAACCTCTGTGAGTAAAATTTCTTGACAAAATCCTATTGATCTTCTCCAATATCTTTACAAACGTTTTCGTTTAAAGAAGAACCTTCAGCAATGATAACAATGAGATACATGAGAAAAGGGTTAAACTTCAAAATTTTCAACATCACAGAGCTTCTGGAAACTAACAAAGGCTCTGCTATTTTGTTAATTTGGGCATTTCTGTACCAATAACGGTTACTTTTACTGAGAGTGAAACTCATATGGCTAAGAACAACTCCACGCGCCTAGCATTAATGGGTCGCGCACAACGTCCTGTCATCTTCTGACATGGCCTACGTGTC